>VXBZ01005092.1:653474-670638 GCA_013399135.1 Heliornis fulica | reverse complement strand
CGAGAGTAATGATTCGGTAGAACAACTTCCTCAGCAGTATGATAGAGTCCCCATTAGTGGAGTTTTTCAAGGTGCAGTAGGGCAGAGTGCCAGATAATCTTACCTGGGCTCCCTTTCCCTCGAGAGGATAGACCAGATACCTTTCAAGGCCCCTTCCAAGCTAGGTGGTTCTGTGATTTTGTGATTTTTTTTTTTTTTTTCCTCCTAGAAGTGTCTTTCTCTGTGAGGTCTTTAGCTATCCCTTCTTCCCAAAAATACAGCCGTGATTTCTGTTTTGAACAGGTTAAAAGGAACGTGTGATCTGTAAACACATGGAATAGGATTACATATATGAACAATCTGTTGCAATGTGGTGTTTTGTTGTGTGGTTTTGGGGTTTTTTTTTTGGGGGGGGGGGGGGGAAGGGGGTATGTGGGAGGATGAAGGGGACAAATTTAGGAAGTCTTAATCTTACAGATACTGTACAAGTTATTTTCATTAGAAATGTTGTGAACAACTTAAGATGGTCATTAGGATCTTTCCACCTCGGAATGTTGATGACATCATTACCACTGTTGTAGTTGCTTTAGGGAGACTCCTCCCATGTTTTCTTTACAGTGTTATTGTGTCATCAGTTGTAACAGGCAAATGGAATTCTGAAATCTTGCACTGAGGTTCTGTCAAGTAAGTAGAGAAAGATGTAAAATAAAAAAAATGAATGAAAAACCATCTCCGGCCTTTCTAGGCATACCTAGTTATTTAAGATATCAGTGTTAACTGTGTTATCAGTCACCTATGTTTACTTCTAAAATAAGTGCTTCAAAAGAATATGGGAGTCCTGATTGACCAGGTTATCAGGGTTATTTTTGAGACTAAGCACAATGTTCCTTTCTGGTTTGTCAGTAATATATAATATATGGTTTCTGGTCTTGATTCTGCTGATGGCTACTGTGGCTTTGGTCACTTCTTTCTCTTCTGTACAGTGAGGTAGTTTGATATCTAGACAGCAGATAAACTTTGTTTTAGGGTTTGGTGTGTGGCATGTGTTTGATTTTTTTTTGTTTTCCCTTCTTTGTTTTGTTTTTGTTTGTTTTGGGTTTTTTGTGTCTGTGAATCTGGGTTTTGGGAGTCTTTTGGGATGCTTTTTTGTTTTGTTTTAATCATTACTGTTAATTCCATCCTTTGCCAAGTTTTACTGGAATGTTTGCAGCTTTTATTCTGATTCACTGGCTTGAACTGAAATATGTTAAAATATTAGGAAAATTGATAGGTAGCTGTGATTGACCAGCTGTGTTCCAAAGTTCTAGAGAGCTTTCAAGAAAGGCATTTTGTTTATGGTAAATTGCACTGTGGTACCAGATCTTCCAGAGCTGATATGGTTATATGTATTTTTTGGGGGGTTTTTGTTTTTTTTTTTTTTTTTAAATATCCAAGTACTGAAGTTAACTGTATTGTTGTTGGCATTTATAGCAATTATTCAAGCCATACTTGCTACTCTGGGAAATTAGTCTAAAAGCTTAAGACCTAAAAGGACTTACATAGTCATTCATTCTTAGTGTGTGCACTTTTAAATTTTTTTTTTTAAATTTTCCTCTCCCGCTCTTTTTTGGTGTGTGTGTGAGATTGCTGGTGGGAGGATTTAAGAGGATGGAAAGGAGGACACCCTTTCTGATTTTTCTCCAGTATTGACTGATGGAGGAGAGAATACAAGGGCAATATGAATTGGCTTTGCACATTTGCCTTGACTACCTCAGATATAGCACAATGTTTGTAGAAATAGTTAAGTGGTTTTATGGCTAGTTAGTTTAGGTCTGTCATAGCAGAAGACAAATAAGGACTTCAGGGGTAGGTCTCCATCCCTGAAGCAAAGGTGTTTCTTGCTTACAGACATTGAGGAGAATATGATTCTCAAATAGATTTATGCAGAAGGTCTCCTTGACCAAAATTACTAAAGGAATCTGTTGAGCCATGTTGAACAATGGATCAAATAAATTATTTATAAGTGATAGTTTTTGTTAGTTTTTTTTTTTTTCTGATTTGAATATGTCTTTGTTCAGAATGTTTGAAAATTGTTGGTATTTTGTTCTGAGGTAGGTAGGTGATCTTTTGGAGATGCTTTTAAGTAAAGTCTGTTAAGTAAATCCTCATAAAATTGTTATGGAGACCGGTGGTAGCTAAAGTGCAGAATGTTTCTCTTAAGTATATATGCTTTCATAATTTAGATTTTATTACTGATTTTTCTTACTTTTTGAATAAAAGATAAATTAAGGAGAACACCCTATGGAAATTACTGACAAAGCTTTAACTTTTGGGGACCCCAAAGAATTGCTGTGGCAGAAGATCTGAGACAGCCTTTTGACTTCAGACTTGATTGATTTTTAATCAGAGTGCCTTGCTCTTTGTTTCCTAATGTTAAACCAACTAGGAGCTTGTAAGATTTCTGATTGTTATTTCAGTGTTAATTAAAAGTATATTTGTAGATACATGGGTTCTCAAACTAGTTTGTGATACACTAGATATGTCATTAAAATAGGAAGGTATCACCTTAAACTGTATTTTGTGTGAAACATTTAATTGATCTTTATTTGTGTAGAATTAAGATGAATGTCGTGTGTTGTGTATTTTATGTAGTTTGTAAGCATAGCTGTTTGCAAATAAAACAAGTTTATGTTTTTTTGCCTGTAGATGTTTCCCCTTTTGAAGGGATACAGCCTTTAATGAAAACCAAGATGAACAAACCAAAGCAAAAAACAAACCAGACATTCTGTGAGAGATAGAGGCTTTGTTTGTAAGCCTTTGGTCATGCAGCATGAAGGTCTAAATACATTTGTTATGCATGCTTTCCTTATCAAATGTCTTCTGTTGCTTATGATCTACTTGTTTAAACTCATTTTTGCAAATTGACCTTTTCTCTCACCCTCAAAAGTAAATTTCCTAACCAAAGGAAAAAAAGAAGGTAATATTATCCTAGCCCTCAGAATTAAGTAGCTGTTGACTGCAAGCTATGCCTTCTGAGACTAGCATGACAGTTTTCTTTTTGATTTCTCAGTGTATAAGAGGACGAGTTTAATTCTGGAAGCCTAATTTTTTTAGACTGATTTGAAATAGTTCCATTCAGGTAACTTTTTTTCATGAAGGAATAGGAAAAAAAAAAAGTCTTCAGAATGGTAGCTACACTTCTGCTGACAGTCTGATCATAGTTTTTATTTTTGGCTTTTTTGGGGTTTTTTTTTCATCATTTGCACATATGTATTTAAAGTCCAAGAAGTACCTTTTGTTTTTTATATTAAGTGAAGAACAGAATGGTGGAAAAGTGCCCTGAGCCTACATGTGATAAATTGGTGGTGTTTACTCTGTGGTTTTGTCTCTGTAGATGCATTCGGCCCGTCACGCTGAACTGGATGGGGGTTATAACTGCCAATTCTTCAGCGTTGGGGTAGCGTGTGCTGGTGTCACAGGATGCTCTTTGCTGGCAGGGCTCGTGATGCACTTGGTAGGATTGATCCAAGATCCAGATTGTTCTCCCTGCCATCCCATGTGAACCCAGTAGAGGGACCTTGTGTTTGGGTTTATATTCGAGTTATTGATATTTAGTTTTTCACATGTATATTTTAGGGGGAAGAGGATGTGGTTTTTTTGTCATTTGTTTTGAAGTGAAAATCTCATCCATAATCTAAAGATGGGAGAAAGGAGGATTTGGTCCTCTGTACTACACTAAGCTTGTGTTTAGTGTTAGTCTGACTGATACACCTGTTTAACAAAGATGACAGTGCAGGCTCTAGTATTGTCACAACTGCTCTTTTATCATCCTTAGAAAATAACTGGATCTTTCAAACCCATTTTTATTTAAATAAAATATCCAGAGTATAGCTTGAGTTATAGTAGGGTAATGCTGTGTGACTGCTGCACACAAGTGTCATTATGTTTCAAAGTTCATCAGTATCATGTAGACATAAATTTCTTTACTGTAAAATGTTCTCAGTTTAGTTTCTATTTGTGTTCCTGTCTATTTAGCTGTATGGCATTTCTGTAGGAAAAGGTTTTAAGACTTTCTGACCTTAGTTTTTTTTTAATTGTTAACCAAAGTTAGTTGTAAAATTCAAGTTGTGAAAATTTGTGTATGAAGATAAGAACAGCTAGGTAGGAAAGGGAACTATGAGACCAATATGTCTGTCTGTAACTTTTTACATTATTAATTTGCAGTTGAAGTCCTCAGAGTATTTAGATATGTACATGTTTGCGGGTTGGGAATTAACACCTTTTTTTCCTCATATATGAACACATAAACTAAAGAAAAAAAGAGGTTTATCATATTTAGGAAACAGTGCTGTATCTGTTACTGTATAATATATTACTATATAATCATAATTACTATGCCCTTAAAATTTATTAATACAAGATAGTTTGGCTTGTGTAAAAGCTCAGACAACTGAGTTGAAAAGTTCTCAAGAGGCAAATGTAGCTGTGTTCCCTCCCCACCCATTCAGGAGCTACTGGCTGATAACTCGCAGTGTCATATTTAAACTTCAGAAAAGGAATCTTTTGTATATAGGGTTAATTTGGTGAGAAAAACTGGTAGGATGTGAATTCCTCCTCAGTTGGGCAGTGAAGTGAAGATGACTGAAATGACATTAGTGTAAGGGCCAGCATGTACCTTAGAAAAGTCCCAGGCAGCCTCTCTGAATGACTGCGTGTGGTGCAGCATTGGGCCTCTTCAGTCCCAAGAGCAGGCTTGTGAGTCCCCATGCAGTGGGCCCAGTCCCATGAATGCACTCGTGTGCAGTTCAGGCAGTTTGTGAGGTACAGCTGCACCTACTGCAGTTTTGCATGTGCTGGAGTGGCTTCATTTGGGTCTCTTTGCAAGTGTTGTCAGTGCAAGAGTTTCCAGCCAAAGCTCACTTAACAGTTCTGACCAATGCAGCTCGAGACACACTGGTGCAAGGCTCATTTCTTCTTAAGGACTGTGAATATCAGATTTTTTTCTTTCAGACTGCCTTCTGCCTTTGCACCAGAGTGAATGATCATGTTGAACGGTTGGTTCCTCTGTGAACACATCTTTTCTGGTGTGTAAAATACCCATTTCAAGACATCAAGCTTGGGTAGCCTCTGTGGTGTCTGTTGAAGTAGGCACATCTGCATAGTATAGCTAAAATGTTAGTAGCTTCTGCTCTGCGTTATCAAAGCTATCTCTTAAAACAGTACTGTATTACCTTTTTGTGACTAAGTAGCATCTAATGCTTTGTTACAGTGTATGTCTCACAGTCATGCAAAAAGTACAAGAGTCGCTTTTTATGATCCCTGCTGTGCTCTCACCACGGATACTCTCACACAGTGTTGCTTAGTGCAAGGCAGAGATACAAGCTCAAGTACCAGCCGTGTTACCTCTCCTAAGAGTCAGGATTTATTTGCTGATATCTCTCTGTGCTGAATAATTGTACTGTTTTGGATTCTGGGGCTAGCTGAGGTACCTCTCTAGTGTGCTTTGTTCAGCAGACCATTGTGTGACAGTAGGTTTCTTTTTTATGTTAAAAGGACATCATCGCAAGCCTCCAAGCATAGGTTTGCACTGTCTGTATTTTCTGAAATCAGGTGATTGCAGGATTAGAAGCTACCACACAACTTTATTCCCAAGTCCAAGAGAGCAACCGTAAATGCTGTGAAATAACTTCTCCACTCACAACATACTCCTTTCTGGTACCTGGACTCTGTAGTGGTAGTTTCTGTTGACTACTTGGCTTTCTGCCATGTAAGAAAGATGTGCAAGTAATATGATGTCTTTATAGCTGTATCTATAGCCTTGCTAAAATTTTCTCTTTTTTTTTTTTTTTCCTTGGGTCTTTTTGGGTTGTGTGGTGTTTTGTTTTTTTTTTTTTTTTGGTGGGTTTTTTTTTGCTTTTACTGTAATGGGAAAACTCTAAAGGCAGCCTGCTCAACAAACATAAGATTTCAACAGATGCAACATTTGCATGTTCTCTCACTCTTGGGAGTGGGTGTAATCAAATTTCTTCTGCTTGGTTTCAGCGTGGAGTAACTTCTAATTAGTGAACAACACATAGACTGCCCTTTCAAGTTGGTAGGATTATAAGCATGAGTTTATAATTGACAGAAACTTAGATAGTAGGATTTTATACTTGGATTGGTTGGTTTTGATAGGTGAAGTTCCTCTCTGCCTGCAGTTATCAGTCCTGAATGCTTTGAGGACCTTGAAGTCACAGCAGTACGTGATGTGGTCTGATAATATTATCAGCTGTTCTGTTACAGTTTGACTGCAAAGGATTGTAATGTGCCTGTTACAGCAACCAGGGAAGAGGTGCTTGCAGCAGCTAGATGGTTCTGTGACTTTCACACAATGTCTAAGATTAATTCTTTCTCTGGTACTACCTGGATTTGGAGTACTGATCTCACATTTAAGTAACATTTTCCATTTTTTTTCTGTTCTTTGGTAGAATGGCTCTTGACTTGGAGAAGACCTGTGCTGTGCTCATCTGCTTTTTGTCTGCTGAATCTCTTGTTCCATTTCCTTTGGAGAATAGAAGCTGAGGTTCTGTTATTGTTCTCGTGACTTTTTCTGAATTGTCTTGCCATGTCTGTTATCTCATCTTTGAGGAAGCCTGAGAGGAATGTCTGAGCTGATCCTTGCCCAATTAGACCTTTCTCATTAATTATAATGAGATGCAATGTCTCAAATTTTTCACAAAAGGTGTATGTCCCTGTGGCTCTAAGCAATACATGAGAGTTTTTCCCAAATTTCGGTTTAAGGGAAGTACTTTTTCAGGAGAGATCACTGAAGGTATGTATACAGACTGCTTCTTGAATAATCTCAAAGGTGAAATACACGTGTAATCTGTTGCAGTCTTCCCCAGATTCTCCATTATGAAATCCTGCTAGAGGGAGTGAGGACCTGTTCCATTTCGGATATAATTCATGGGTATTTTCTTCCATTCCCTGCATATCCAAACATCTCAAGAATTGATTTTTGGAGTTCCTTGAATAAGTTTTTGGAAAAGCTTTCTTGCAGTGCACAGTGCTTCGTACCTATCTACACAAACATTTAGTTTAATTAAAACTGTTCGCAGAAGAGACCAGAACTGCTGCGTTCTTATGTCATTATATAGCCACCATTTTCAGTTTATTCACTACAAACCTTGACACCTGTTCATGACTTAAGATACACTGATGATAGACTTCAGCAAGGAAAATTTGTGGACTGTGTGTT
Source organism: Heliornis fulica (assembly GCA_013399135.1). Lineage (NCBI taxonomy): Eukaryota > Metazoa > Chordata > Aves > Gruiformes > Heliornithidae > Heliornis > Heliornis fulica. Next base: position 663,443 of record VXBZ01005092.1, on the reverse strand, counting down.
AATATTCAGGAATTATTTTGGGTGTGTTTGCAGAGAGAGAGAGAGAGAATATTTGTGCCTTTGGAGAACACTGCCAGCCTGAGTTGAGACTCTTCTGTTTCATAGTCAACATAAAGATCTGCAAATTCTCAAGTCCTTTCAAACCATTGTGTGGTTTTTTGTCCTGTACAATCCCTGACCTCATTATAGCAGTTGCTTTGGATGATTTGTCCTTTTCTGGTTATGAGCTCCTTTGTAAGGAGTGGCGGCATACGTGTTCACCATTTAGTCTGTCTGAGCACATTCATTCTGGTTGTCCTTGGCCTGTCCAATAATTTGATGATCTATTTTCATTGCCTTTCAGCACCTTTTTAAAAGTATTGTAAGACAAGTTTCTGCCACAGCTTGGTAGAGTAGTCTGCAGACTAAAGCCCCAGTTTGGAAGAAGCCTGCTAAACTTAACCTCTGTAATACTGCATAGGGCAGGAGCTGGCCAGCTATTCAGATGTACAGCAACAAAGTGTTCATGGCAGAAGTACAGAACAGTTGGCTCTTCTACTGACTCTTTGGTTAATGTTGGCCCCTGGATTCTGAAAGGGAGAGAAAGAATCTGTGTGTGGTTTTGTTGTTGTTGTGTGGGGTTTTTTTTTGTTTTTTTTTTAATTTGAGAATTTATGTCATTGAATGTTTCTTTTTTTTTTTTGTGCAAACTTGTTACTGGAACTTGCTTGTTGAAGTAGCATGTTTTGGCTGGCCAGTGATGACTTCTGCGAGTGCAAGAAATGCCATGCTGGTATTATGCTTGAATAATAGCAGATGGTTTGTGCTAAAAATCCTTTAAAAAGAGTAGTTCTTTAAAATTCTCTTGATTAATATTTATTTTTTTTTAACTCTTAAGAGAAAGCAAATTACAGCCTTAAGGTCTCTTGTATATAATTTGTAATAAAAATGTCAGCCGCATAGTTAAATATGGCTGTGCAATACATTTTCTGAAAACTTGATATACATAATATTTGTTCATCACATCAGTGTGGATCTAATTCAGTCTGTAGTGCATTTTTGCAGGGAGAGTCTTAGAGAATCAGTTTCCCTGAACTTGTGTTAATAAAAAATGGTAGGGTTTTTAGGTGTGGGTTGTTTTGGTTTTTTTTTATAATGTGTTTTTATATGGATTTGGTTCCCCCATTTGGGGAATTTGTACATCAGGTTATTAAATCTGATTACTTTCTTGTGTGTTCTGCTGATAACGCAAAATTTAAGCCTGTTTACTTACCTGAATAGATCTGGGACCTTGAGTCATCTGCATCAGTGACATTAATTCCAGCTTTCATGAACTACAATTACTTCCTGCAAGATTCCTCAAGTGTGTTACAAGGTTGATTTCTGTTTATGTAGACTATGAGCTTCAAAACTATTATCTTTCAGTCTTATCACAGGATGTCATGCTTGTTCTCTTACTGGTAGTAGATATTTGTCTATTATTATTACAAATGAAAGTAAGAAGAAATATTACCAAACTTCTTTTGCTTTCTCCCAGTTTCTTGGTAGTATGGGGGGAAATGGTGGAATTGCTGCATTGGTGTAGTTGAGCAGTGAAAACAGTTTATAAATATTTTTAAAATTTGCACCTGTATATTAGTTGAGGATTGAATTAAACATGCCAAGTACTGCATTTCTTGAGGAACATTAAAGCATACAGATATTTCACCAATGTTTCTTTAGACATGTTTATGGCTCTTAAGTTATACTCATCGTGAAACTTTGCACTTTAATGTCTTTACAATTAAAAGTATCTAATATGAAATTATCTAGTAACATAGAAGGTAGGATCAGTAGGACTCTGAAATATAGATGTTTAATAGATTAGATATATTCAACTTGATTTTTTTCAATATCCAGATGCCACAGCTTCCTGTTGATATTTGTTTAATACTGGGTGTTCACCCTGTAAATTTTAGGTAATGCTTGTCTGTTTAAAATAATTTAAACATCTTTTTACAAGATCTTTACATAAACAAGATCTTTATAAGACAAATTTCAGTTTTTCTTGTGTGTAGGCATAATTTTAAAAATCTGTACGTTTTGGATGTCATTCCTTTTATGAAATGCTGATTGATCACTGAACAGAATTGTAAAAACTCAGAGTTCTGGTGGAGCTCTTGCATTAAACAAGCATTATCATATGATCTCCAGTTCTGTTAGGAAGAGAAGGTAAATGGAGGCATCTAGTCACTGAAGAGAACAGAAGTCAATTTAGTCATCATAAAAGCAAAATTACCCAAAGTTTGTACATCACACCTCAAGTTCTACAAACTTACTTTCTAGGATATATGAAATTTTATTATTTCTTAGCTGTTTTATTGTAATGCCTTTTTTTTGGATGTGTTTTTTGTTGTAATTGATTCAGAGCGATTCAGATATAACGGAAGAACTACGTGTAAGGATTTTTTTTCTCTTTGCTCGGTAATGCTTTATGGGTGTGGTGCGTGATTTGTGTGCAAGATCCTCTATAGTTTTAGGCTCTGTCAAATACACAGGAAGTCCTGATAAATCCTGTAGTTCACATGAGGTTTTTGAACATCAAACTTCTATGTGGAATAGCTGTAATCCATGGTGTTTGCTGATCTTGTAAAATCTGAGGGGAAAAAATTGTTAATTTTTTCAAGGGAAAAAACCCCAAACCCTCAAGTTTTCAACAAGTTTATTCCTGTGAAATATAAAATATCAGTATGAAACACTAGCAGACAGGTGTGACTGAAAACTATGTGGTCAGAAATTATTTTTCTGAGTATTGTATGAAGAGGTAGAAAGGAGGAGAGGATTCTGCCAGAGCTCTGTACTCAATTGCTGCTGAGAGGAGCCGTGGTGTTCCCAGAGCACATGAAGGATGTGCTTAGTCTGGAAGGAGGGCTGAGACTGTGGTAGGCACATCTCCGTGATGGGTATCTGAGAGGGGATTCTGTATAGGCTAGACTATTTCAGTGGGAATCAACCTCCAAAGAGTCCAACTGCCTGACCACTTCAAGGCTGAGCAAAAGTGAAACCATGTTGGTAAGAGCATTGTCTCTTTAACATGGACAGGCTTAAGGCATCAGCCACTTCTTTGGAAAGCCTGTTCCAGTGTTTGCCTACCCTCTTGATAAAGAAGTGCTACCTTAAGTCCAGTTTGAACCTCTCCTTGTGCAGCTTTGAACCATTCCTACATGTCCTGTCACTGGGTATCAGGGAGAAAAGCTTAGCACCTCCCTCTTTACTTCCCTCATCGGGAAGGTGCAGAGAGCCCCCACTTCTCCAAACTAGACAAACCTAAAGTCCTCAGTTGTTCCTTATTTAGCCTCCATTCCCCCATTTAAAAAAAAAAAAAGTATTTGTTGCAAAGATCAAGTTGGATAGCATCAGAGTTTCTAGATAAGTGCCAGATATCTTTCAAATAATGAGTGTTGGTATGAAATGCTTAATACATTTCTGTAAGCATGCGGGTTCCCACTGCTCTGCTGACAGACTGCTAGCACATCCAGCTAGTAAAGCTACCTTTGCAGAGGTTACCTTTCATGTACCAGTACAAAGAAAGATGTGTTGGTGTAGATAAACCAGAGTACTTGAATGTATAGCATTTTGGTAAAGTTTTTATAATATAGCTTTAATCACTAGTGTTTTCCTAGTGTGGCTTTAATAAACTTTCCACCTGAAAGTTGAGTAAATGAAGTTAACTTGGTGCATGTTTGCTGTTGTGCCTGGATTTTTGTTTTGAGTCAAGTACTGCAAGTGGCTGTGTACTTCTTCATTCACAACTGCTCATGTGTGGATGAGTAGGACATGCTTTGGAAGCTGGTGGGGGTTAGGTGGGTCTCATCAAGTTGTGTACTGTCTTGTGAAAGAGTGCTTTACAGCCTCCTCATTGTATATGAAGAACTATATAAACTGCAGCTTTGGAAAATAATTGCCCATTTATGTAAAAAACAAACAAACAAACAAACAAAAAACAAACCACCAATTGAGTGTAGATGGGCAGAGTCTATTGAAAATATTTTCTGATAGCTTCAGCTCTTGTAAGAATCTGTCTAATAATGAAACAGTAGCCTGCTCAAATGTATTGTTTTAGATGAAACCCTGGCATCTAGGACAAGTGTAAGTGAAAAGAAAGGAACCAGTATCACTGTCTTCTTTCAGAACTAAATCAATTTCTCCAGTTTTGGTGATCAAGTAAGACTTTAAGAAATAAATTCAATGAATTGCTCTACTCTTTCTTGAAGGACTTGGTTGTTTAAAATCATGAACAACAGCTGTTTCCATGTCTGCTTCTGAAGGTGATTGGTCTCTCTCCACCATCTTTTTTTCCCATCTTATTCTTTGATTGCACAGAGACAAATAGTTTCACTGACAACTTATTTTTGCCTTGCCTTGAAGCCATAGGGAATCAGGTTTTATTTTAAAAGAGGGTAGACCTTAGCCTGGATTTCTTAAGAAGCAGTAACAGATCTGCAGAAAAGGTTGAAATAGGCATGTTGAAAAGCATCAAGTGTTTTTGGATCTTTCTGAAGAAGAGGATTTGGACCAACTTAAATGAAAAGATACTGAGAATTGTTTTCCTGGTAGCCAAAATATTTCTTCGAGATTATCACAGGAAATCATGTGAAATGTCTGGATGCACCGTGAAGAATAAGCAATTCTGATAAAATTTTTTAAATTGTGAAAAATTATATCAAGCTGATGCTACATATCTTCAGATGATTCCATATATTCTTTGATTTTGTTGTTTTAATTAAATGTTCTTACATGTGGGGAACCCTCCTGACCAGTGTCTAATTTTTTTTTTCTAAAATTAGTTGAGTCTTTAGTCATGATGGTGTTCATTGTGGGACTGGTTCAAAGGCTTTGGGATCTAACATTGCATTTTCTTCTTTTGTCTTGTTTAGTTTTCCAAGTTTTATCTTAACTCTGAACTGCTTGCTTTTCATCCTTAGTATTTCAGAGATCAGTCAAACTCTCAAATGTGCTTTGTGTGTAAATACAGTAAGTCAGCCATAAGTTGGCTATAGAATTATCTTTATGGCTGTGCCTTGCAATTGGAAAATAGTGCAGTGGAGTGTGAGTAGCTTCCATGACTTGTGAAAAATATATGCACTTTTTCTGTGCAAGTTTTCTGTAATGAAGCTGATCTTTAATTTGGCAAAAAGTAGTTTCTAGTAGGTAGGATAAAGTTGGTTTTGTTTTGAACAGTGTGTTATTTGTAGTCCTGTTCTGATGTAGAATTGAGATGTTAATGTATTTTAAATAATATAATTTCTTTAATTTGATTTTAGGAGAATGACATCTTCCTGGGCTGGGAAAAAGGAGCTTACAAGAAATGGGGAAAGAGTAAGAAAAAGTGTTCTGATCTAACACTAGAGGAAATGAAAAAACAGGCTGCTGTCCAGTGTCTCCGCTCTGCTTCTGATGAAGTAAGTTTGGACTATTTAATAGACTCTTAAGACTTTATACCCTTCTTTGTGTTAGATATATTTAGCTTGTGATGCTTGTCTTTTTTGTGGCTTCTTAAAATGCAAGTCCCCAAGAGCTCTCTGAGAGTTCTTTATTTTTCTTTAGGAAATTACAAAATCTGTGTATGTCAGCAGGATTTCACAAAAGATTCTGTACTATATGATGTTATGCTTTCCTTTCTGTGAACCCTTACCTATTCTCAGGGATAGTTGCAATGTACCAGTTTGTGTTGAAATTACCACAAAGCTTGGCATAAAAATACTCTTTAAAATTCTAAATTGAGTTTTTGTTTTGTGTGAGCAGCAAGGAATGGAATAGTTGGGCAGAAAGCCATCTTGCTTTGTGCATGCTGTATGTGTAATCCAGAATTGCTAAATAAAGTGCAATGTATAGTACAGCAAATGTTCACTTTCTAGATTACATCTTTGGGTGGAAATGGAGTTAAAGTGCACTGCCTGGAGGAGGTAGGGAGGGGTGAAGGCAACAGGTTGAAGGAAGATACTGGAGGCAGCAGATACTGTGTAGCTCAATGAAAAAGGGAGGGACCACCAAAGGATGCATTTAAATTAGTCTGTAGCATAGGTTGGTGAAAGCTCTCCAGTGAGATTTTTTTTTCACACAGCAGAAATGAGAAAGTCTGTCTTTTAGTTTAGGAAGAAGCCCTGTGCCACCTAGTTACGTTATTGCTCCATACAGCTTCCTTGACACAGGTTGTGCTTGTGCAGGCATTTATTTGTGTGGTTGTGTGAAGAACTGGATGGGGAAAGTGAGTCAGTTTCCTGAGACTTAACCTGGTTTGGGGTGGAGGAAATGTTAACCCAGAGAGGTTTCTTGGTCAGATTAGTAGCACAGAGACTTGAGCTAGCAAGAGTGTGTGAGTTGTGTGGCCAAGAATAATGAAGGGGAAGTCAGGCTGATGTGCGTGCTTATTCCCATCACCCCCTTAAGCAGCATTGCCATCATATGGCTTACTGTTTGTGAAGCTAGCTGAGCATTTTTCAATTGCTAAAGTACTAATTGACTAATGGCGAGTTTTTTGAACTCCCATTTTCCCACTACTTATTATCCTAACAAAGTGATGCAAAATATAATTTTGTTGGTAATTTGCTCTGCTGTCATAGTTGCAGAATATTCAGGTCAGTACTCTGATTACCATAAAAGTTAATTTAAATATGAGGCAAATAAGTAAGTGCAGAAAATAATGTCTGTCTTGTAGATATGACTCTCTTCATATATTCATTTTAGGAACAACAAAAAGTAGTAGTCTCATACATATACAGATGATAATTTTTTAGCTTTAGAATTTTTTCTGTTGATGGACCTTCACATAGGTGAAAATCAAGGAGTATCACTTAGAGAAGTTTATATCATGGGGAAAAATCCGGTTGAGAAGAAAAAGGAAGGAGATGAATTGATTAATAATCTCTGGTCTTTGCCCACCTGGAAGTTTGTATAATATGAAAGAGGAAACAAAAAAAAAAAAAGGGAAGAAACCCTTCAACTGCAGTTTTGAAAGAATAAAAATGTGATCTGAGAGGTTGAACAAATAACTTCCTCCTTTGACTCCTACAACCTTGTCAGGTTTTTATTGCTCACCACAAGACATATAATCTACTATAATCTGATCTGTTATTTTGAGTCTATTTTGACTTCTGTTGCATGCTCAAACAATTAAGCTTGCATATTTGTTGTCTTTAACAAAGTTGTTGTTCTTCTTTTTTTTAAAATATATTTTCAAACACCGGGTGGAACCTTGAAACCTTTTAAAAAAAAGTTGTTACTTAAAGAGGGTTCATAGGTAGTTTAAAAGGTGTATTGCATAAGACAAATGAAGGCTATTTATTTAACCCTGGAGTTCAGGGAAAGGGTGATCCTGCTTTGATACTAACAATATTTGAAGTAATTTGTAAGGCATCTTTCTGCTTTTCAACCGCATTTCCTGTGTTAGATGGTTTCTGTACTTTTATTTGTATGCTAATGTGGAATAATCACTTGTTTTCAGACTGCCAACCTAATGTTACAATACTACTTCTGCTGAGGCATTCAAGCTGTTCCATGCAGTGTTCATGATTTTGTCTCCACAGAAAGATACAAATACTCTGTTAAGTGTAGCCAAAATAGATGATTAGTGGTGTGTGCATGAGGAGGGTTTATAAAACCTGTTGAGATACAAATAAATACTTTATTTTCCATGCTTTTTTTTTTTTTTCTTTCTGAATCATCTAAAAATGTTTATCTCTAGAGATTTTTAGTTTGGTTTTTTTTTTGTAAAATAGGTAGAAGCTGGATGTGTTCACTAGGATCTTCATAAATAATGTCAACTACCAGCTTTGTTTTTAGTTTCTTATTCTTCTTGAAGGAGATCTGGCAATAGTTAATGTGGGCAGTTGTAGATCTTGTAGTTCCACTGACCTTTTGTGATCCTTGTTTTAAAGTACATGGATACAGAAATGCCAGTGTTGTCACACAGATCTGGAGTACTTGCTCCTCCAGCCCTACCTCTTCTTTCAACCTTAGCATTGAATCAAAGCAAGCAAGGGTGAGGTAGCTTCATTATTGGGAGTAACTGAAAGAAGTTTTAGTGGGTTTACTGTAGTGTATTTTAATAAAGTTGTATTTAAGTGAAATGGTTAGAATGCTTACCCTGTGTGGGTGTATAGAGAGAGTATATGTACAGACACAAACAAACACACAAACCAAAATAGGCAAATAGATGAAGATGTGCAAAAATGTGCAGGGAATGAAAGTGTATTGAGGGTTAATAACTTTTCTAACTCGTAGGAAATGACAGAGATCTAGGTGCCATAATTTTGATGTTTATTTTTAATTTCTTCTACTTAAAATCTCTGGAGAAAATGCAGTCAGTCTGCCTCCTCTGCCTTGCCAGTAATCAAAGGTCCTAAAATCAGCTGATCATTTCAGAAAGATGCTTGATGGGGAGAGGAAGTAATAAAATAGATGAACATTGATTTGATAGCAGTAAACACTGTTTTGTCAGTCTTTAATAGTTCAAATAAATATTTTTAAATCTTATCTCCTGTGGATTTTCATTTACATAGTATTCATTCCTAGGGAGTATTTTATTTGGTAGTTCAGTTTTGCTTGAATTCTGTTTTTTGACTCAATTAAAGAAAGTAATGCAGTAAAACGCTAGTCTGAGACAGAAATCCAAGACTAGTTATTTTATGGTGCAGAAAACAAACATTTGACTTCAAAAAGTCTGCAGTTTGGTGTTTATTTCTAAAATATTTCCTCAATTACAGAGTATGACAAGTCAGGGAAGCTGCAGTGTTTTGACTGCTCTGCATCACTGTGTCATCCTGCAGCAGCAAAGCGTGATGTCCTCTAAGGGCCTTCGTGAGAGGAGCCCTATGTTTCACTGACACTGTCTGGTATATGTAACAGTGCAAAGTGGTAATATATGTATGTTCTGAGGATGGTGGGTTTTGTGTAGCAAGCATTTTGGAGTCTCAAGTTGTCTATATTCATATTAATCTTTGGCTGTGGGTGCCCTTGGTGCAGTCAAAAGCAGAAAAAAATCTAAATAAGTTGAAACTTTCCAGAAAATGAAGATAGAATGATGGTGACAAGAACTTTAAGACAAGTACTTTAGAGCTGTAGTAAGAATAGCAATTGATTACTACATTAAAGTTTATTTTTTCCCAAACACTCAAATGGAGTATAAATAGCAGTTCAAAGCCGTGTTGAAGAATTGTTCAAAATTTTAAATTCTTGTTAATATTGGCCTTGAGTAGAGACTTTATCTTGACTCTTATTAAGAGGTGTGCATGCCTGCAGGGTTTTGATCTTAATTGGCATCATGAAGACATGGTGGGGTGGCTTCTGTGACAGGACTGTTGGGATGAAAGGATACAGGCTTTTTAGGAAGGACAGGCAGGGGAGACAGGATGGGGATGTCTCCCTCTGTCTCAGTGACCAGCTGGAGTGCATGGGCCTTTGCCTGGTGATGGCCAAGAAGCTGATTGAAAGCTTTATTGGGTCAGGATTAAAGGAGCACAGGGAACACTATGGTGGGGGTTTGCCACAGGGAGACTGAGTGGATGAGGCCCTCTATAGACAGGAGCAGTTTCATGTTCATGAGCCATGGCCCTTGTGGGGGACTTAAACCGCCCCAGTATCCGTTGGAGGGACAACACAGAAGGGCACAAGCAATCCATAGGTTCCTGGGATTTGTTAATGGCAACTTCCTCCTCCGTGTGATAGAGGAGCTGACAAGAAGAGGTGCCATGCTGGACCTTGTTCTCACCAACAAGGAGGGGTTGTTACAGGATGTGAAGCTCAAGGACAGCCTTTGCTGCAGTCACCATGGTTCAAGATCCTCAGGGTAGTAAGGAGTGTGTGTGTGCAGCAAACTCACTACCCAGGACTTCAGGAGAGCACACTTTGGCCTTTTCAGGGACCTTGTTGATAATGTTCCATGGGACAAAAAAAAGTCTTGGAGGGTGGAAGGGCAGCTTACAAGTGTTCAAAGATCACCTCCTCCAAGTT
>VXBZ01005092.1:638304-652912 GCA_013399135.1 Heliornis fulica | reverse complement strand
CCTGACAGAATTAAGTTTCGCCAGAGATGTCTGGGGCAATGAGAAAAGTTTCTATAGGTATGTCAGTGATAAAATGAAGATGAGAGAAAAATATGGGCTTCCTCTGGAATGAAATGGGAGATATGATTACCGAGGATAAGGAGAAGGGTGAAGTACTTGACATATTTTTTTTTGCCTCAATCTTTACCAGCAAGTACTCCAGCCACACTGTCTTAGCCTCAGAGGGCAAAGGCAGGGACTATGAGAATGAAGAACTGCCCACTGTGGGAGTAGATCAGATTCAATAACATCTAAGGATCCTGAAGGTGCACAGGTACATTGTCTTGTGAGACCCCACCTTGAGTGCTGTGTTCATCTCTGGGGTCCCCATTACAAGAATTGAGCTGTTGGAGCAAGTCCAGAAGAGGGCTATGAAGATGATGGATGGAGCACCTCTCCTGAGAAGACAAGCTGAGCGATTTGGGTTCAGCCTGGAGAAAAGAATGATCTGGTTAGACCTTATAAAATAAAAATAATAGATTTTGTTCTGAAATTACTGTCTCAGATTTTAAGTAAAACCAGATGTTTCAGCATTACTTTTTTTAAAAAAATGGTTTGTGGTTGTTGTTTTTAATTCCTGTCTGGTGTACCTAAAACTAAGAAGATTAGTTTGTTTGTGTGGTTTCTGAGATGTATTTTTGTTAGTTTTTTGTTTGTTTGTTTGTTTGTTTTTAAGGTCCCTAATAGTGAGTTTTGGATTTGAAAAATGAAACTTGTCAGTAACAAGACAAAGCAGTATCTTTGAAACTCAGAAGTTTAGTAAATAAAGTAAGAGTTTAGAGTTTCACCTGTGTTGTATTTTTGCAAGGTGGATACTGTCTGAACAAGATTGGCATTGAAGGCTACTAGTTGAGACTGTTGCATGTAAGATTCTTCAGTAGGTTTATTTCCTACTAGTATTGAAGTACTCCTGTAGACTGTCCGTTGGTCATAAATCCAAGCATAATTACCTTTCAACGGACCAGATTTCTGCTAAAGGCTGCTTGCTCAGTAAAGCCAGCAGGTTTTCAGCTGTGCTACTGCAGTTCCTCGATAGTACAGTTCATTCTCTGAATACTTGCAGTATTACACATGCGATTCCACCCCAAGATGGTGCTAGAGTTAGTTAAAGCAACTGCTGTGTCTATTCTGCTGAACTCTGTGAGGACGTGCTAAGAACGAGCAAAGGAGACTCACTTCATAGGAATCTTTCCACACGGATGAAACCAGATGTCCCAGACTTTCCATCTCTGCATGTGGTGACCATGTTACCTAAGCTGTACCCTCGCATGTACTCGGACATTGCATGGGCCTAATGTTGCTGATCTCTTGGGCCATGTCCTGATGGGCTTCAGGCAACTTGGCCCACCGCTGAACTAACCAGGCTCTCAAAATCTCATGAAACAGTGTGTGTACATCGTGTTAAAATAAGAATTGCTGTTGGTTGGTAGATGCCGTGAGTTTTGAGAGAGCACTGCTCTAATACATTTCACGAAAGCAAACAGGGCGTTCCATCCTGCTGTTCTGAGGGGTTACTGCTTGGAGGTAATGCTGGAATCTAATTGGTGAAACTTCATAACACATGAATGTAGTAGAGTGTGGGCCTGCTGTTGTTTGGAGCATTGGTTTCACTTGCTTTGAATTATGAAGGGGGAATATGACCCTTCTGATAGCTGTATTATTCTACAGGAGCACTTACAGGAGCAAGTATGGCTCTGGGGAACTGTGTTGTTGAAACTTTCTCAAATGCACTTTGCTTTCAGCACAAATTTGAGTTGTATAAAACAAAATTCTATTGAAAATTTCTTTGCATTTTTCATCTTTCTTGCTTGAAGTGCTCAACTGTCAGACTTTCCATGCAGCTTCTGCAGTTCTGTATGTACACCTTCTTTGAAGAAATAAGCTCTTGATCATGTGCAATTAATCATTAGGTTAAAATTCCATGTCTGAGCATGATGTTTTTATCAGTGGGTTACTTGGGCCAACTATTGTAGTCCCAGAGATGATGGTACCTGTGTGCCATTTAGACCAAGGCACTGTTGCATCATTGGTCTTGGACTTGGTGTAGTGATGCGTGAGAACTGTAGCAGACAAAGGACTTGCAGAGTCCATAATGTGGGGATGAGGTTTCTTGTCTTCTTAGATAGGATGTGAGATTGCTTGTTTGGAATTCATTTTAATTGCTGATTTATTTGTGCTGTTCCATGCTTCTCTGATGTAAGCCAGTATGAATTAGGTAATGCATTCTGGCCACTATACTGAGTACCAGGAAATCAGCTGGTAAATATTAGGCTGTTAGTTAAGCAGTTTAACTTGTGCATCTTCATATAACTAGTAGTGACATGAATGACAGATGTATAAAAAAAGTGCCCAATCTTCTTTTGACTTTTTTTTTAAAGAAAAACATTTGTCCAGAAGACCCTTAGGAAGGGTACTGAAATTCTAGTTTGAATGCTGCTAATGTAAAGGTAAAGGACAGCAGAAGAAGGAAGCAAGCTGTGTAAAAGTTATTTGAAGTCAGCAGGTTGAAATGCTGAAGTGGCTGTTGAGAAGTCCGAATTTATTAAAGCAAAAAATTGAAGTTGAGGTCCCGAAACAACCGTAATGCTTCTTGAAGCATGTATCCTGCCTGACTAGCTCAGCAGGGAGCATTTCTGTGTGCCTGAGGATTGTTTAGAATTTGTTCCAGGAAATGCCTGAACACTTCATAAACCTAGTGAATGCTGTCTGTCTTCTGAGGTGTATCCATTTGCCCTTCTGGAAAGGGGTATGCTAGTTGTTTCTAGAACACACTGCATTATTCAGGAAAAGATTGAAAAATTAGGAGGAGTTAAGAAGGATTTTAGATGAGATGTATATTTTCAGGAATAAAATCAAAGTAGGACTGATGTCACTCACCTGCTTCTGAGCGGAGGCACCAAATGTGTCTTGTATTTCTAAGCAACCATTGCTTTTTGTGGGTTGGGTTTTTTTTTATGATACTTCCAGTTGTATTGGTTTAAGAGAATTTGTACTGGCTCTGTATTACTGAATCCATTAGCTTCAAAAGTTTTCCTTCTTTCTCCTTTCATATACTAAGTAAGCAACATTGTATTGAATTTGCCAGACTATATTAGCCTGTGTTTTATAACTTCAGATTTCATATAGAAAATTGAATTAAATTTGTCTTGCCAAGGTAACCTTCACAGAGTAAAATAATTGTAATAAACAGATTCCTTTTTCCTTATGGCTTTGGCATTTAAATAGATATTTGTGGTACCATACGTGCGATTTTTGAGATACTAAAGCTCCTACCCTGATAATAATATTAACTTTAGTGGAAACTGACATAACTTTTAATAATTATTTATTTTTCATGAGTGCTTTCTTGATACAGAAAAACTATAGAAGTTCTTTTGGGAGTTTAGTCTGTATAGTAGTTGCTTCATAATTTTTTTTGGCATTTGCTTCTCAGTTTACGTCAAGCCAACACAAGTAAATTAATGCTTATCTTGCATTTTTTGTAGTTAAGTGTCTCCCATATTATAGATCATTTTGTCTTGGATCCTGAAAGTAGGTGTTTGGTATGATTGAAAATTATCTTGCCTTACATGTGCTCCCAGTGATAATGGGAGCAAAATGGGGCAAGGCTGTGCTCTCAGCTTCCCCAGTAAGTCTGGGACAGAAAGTTTTTGGTGTACATGTATGTGTCTTGGAGAGAGGAAGCACCACAGTCTTTCAGACACACAGCCATGGCCATGAAAACACCAGAGGGGTTGGTTGCAGAGCTATCCTGAATAATGCCTTGTGTTTCATCACAGAACAATATTACTATATTACAACGTTCCTTAATGTAGACAATAGTTTTCACCAAATATGTGAATTGGGACCCATTTTGAATTCTTACCATAGCCACAAAGCAGACTTTGACGAATATGGCAGAGTACCCACTGAGGAATTTTCAAGTGTTCTTTTTTGCATTTCACTTATTACAGAAAATAACTTTTGCATGATTGGTGGGAACAAGACTTGTAAAAGCTTCTCTGATGTCACTGATAATGTAGATAAGAACATTTCTGCATCTGCAAGCCGAAGTTCCATGATTAAGAGAAATCTCACAGCAGCACTGCTTAGTAGGATAGTAAGTCTTTGGCTTTGAAGTCATCATGTTTGTTTGTAAGTGATGATTAATAATAAAGAAGAATAGTTTCCAGAGAGGAATTACCCTTTCTTGGGGGGATAACTTTTATCTCAATGTAGCCCACTATGGGAGGGAGCTACAAGAATTAAGTTTTAAATAACAGATGTCAGATTAACTGCTCTAGTAACCTGATTTTAGAGATAGCAGGTTCATTTCAAGTTAGTATGAGCTGGTAGTATTTATCTAGAATCAGTAAATAACTTGTGCTATTCTGTGCTATTCTCTCCTACTCTCCTAGAGTGTGCAGTGTGAAGTAGTGAATTACAGCTCTGAAATCTGAGCTTGATCCTAGATATTTGCTCTACATTTCCTAATGCTGTTTTAGTACACAAGACAGAGCTAAGAGTTGCAAGAAAGTATTTTTATCTCATCTTTGAAGAGGTACTGCTCTTATATTGCTTGAGGTTGGATTTTTGTTGTATTGAGTCAGTTGGATTGGAAATTTATGTTCTATGGTCACGCACACATCGATTTCAAACCAAGTATTGGTGAGCCCCAAAGATAAGTTAATGAATAAAATTTAGGGTTTTTTTTGACTGGCGCAGTGTCTTTGTTGTAAAACATTATGTATTCAAATGAAAAAATAAAGATCTAATTGAGTTCACTACTGAAGGGTCAAAAGGTGTTGTACAGGAACATGCTGTAAATGTTTTTTAGTGTGATCTACCTGTATCACAGGTGATACTGGAGGAAAATCTCATAATGCAAACTGGAACCTTATTTTACACCATTTATCTCTAGCTGAATTGAACACTCCAGGAACACTGCTGTTTTGGTGGATGGATTTATTTATTTGCTGATTGGTTGATTGATTGATGATTTTGGGATTAAGGTTTAGAGGGGTTTTTAAGTCCCTTTTTTTTTTTCTTTCTGTCTCTTGAGCACATCTTTCAGGAATACTTGCAGCCAGATGAACTGCAGTGTACCAGAATGTTAGGAAATGAGACTCTAGACTTTTTCTGTGTTTTGGAGGATGATAAGAGCTAGATAATAAATGTGTGGTTACAATGAATCACAGTTTGTGCCTTATTCAGTTCACATGGCTTAACAGCTGATTCCTATAGAACAACCACCTAATCCTGAAAACTGGTGACAGGCCACATGTCGAGGAAACAGAGTACCATCTCTGTCTGGGGAGTCCTGTGACCTGTTAAAAGAATGACTCGAAACTATGAATGTATTGATTTACTCTAATTTCTAGATTGTTTGAACTTTTGTGTTCTGTGAAAACAGTGTCTGTATTTGGCTCTGGCTGATCCTGATTTAGCTAGGGTTTGGGCTAGATCATCTCCAGAAGTCCCTTCCAACATAAACAATTCTGTATGTCTGGGAGAGTGAAATGAGGATTTGTTTTAAAAGTGTAAGCTAGAAAGCTCTCAAAAAGCTAAAACCGAATGAAGTACCACTTGAATTTTTCAAATAAAATTAAGAAGTGTAATGCTTTTGTCTTTTCAAAAAGCTTGAAGAGGAACAAGGAACTATCCTCATACCTGTCAGGCCTGAAGGAATGAGACTTATTTAGTAAATATCTAGCAGCACACAGTTCAAAGCTTCTGGAGTATGCTGTTAACTTAAAACAAAGAGGAAGAAAAAGCAAAGGGAAGAGGTGCCACCACACACCCACCTCCCCAAGCACAAAAAAATCCCTCAAAACAGCCCTTCTCTTTGAGTAGTATAATGTGATGGATTTTTCCCATTTGTGTGTGTATATTTACGGCACAGTAGATGTGGAAAGCTCATTCTAAAAACTGGCTATCAGAACTTCGTCTCTGACTGTTCTACTTCCAGAGTACCAGAGTAGACCATGTTAGAAAGATCTTTGATTCAAGGTTTGACATTACATATATATGTGTGTGTGTGTNAAAAACCCAAACGAACAGCCACACACAAAACCAAAAACCTATCAAAACCCAAAGGTTTTGGTTTGTGGTGGGTGTCAGGAAGGTGGGGGTCAGTCTTTTTGCAGTGGTTCCCAGTGACAGGACTACAGGCAATGAGCATAAACTTGAATAAAGGAAGTTCCACCTAAACATGAGGAGGAACTTCTTTACAGTGTGGGTAACAGAGTGGTTGTGGAGTCTCCATCTCTTGAGACAGTGAAATATGGATGCTGCCCTGTGCAGCCTGCTCTAGGTGATGCTGCTGTGGCAGGGGGTTGGACATAGATGATCTCCAGAGGTCCCTTCCAAACCCTATCACTCTGTGATTTTCACATATATAAAAATTGTGTGTGAGCATCGCTGTTTGCTTTGGTTTCTTTTCCTTTTTAAACTGTTCTCATTATGCAGAACTTCATTAATTTGACTGGATAGAGTCTTGGTCAGTGAGGGTGACACTGGCGATTAGTAGTGTAACTCCAGCAGTCAGATTGACTGTTCTTGCTCATGCTGGGCTGAGTTCAGCAGCTTAATTTATCTGTTAGCATGGTCACTCCTATTCCAGTAACATAAAACCTGTCCTTTTTATCCTCCTGCCCTTGCTTCAGCCAGCTGATGAAAAGCCAAAAAGACCAATTTTTGATGGAACTGGATGTAAGTTAAAACAGGGAAGGAAATCGAAGTAGGTTGGCAACAGTAGAACAGAATAAAATGTGTTTGGTCTGGAAGATGTTTTGTTGAGCAAAATAAAAAATTTGAATTAAAGAAATTGCATGCTGCCCTTTGTAGTCTGAATGAGAAAGAATGGTTAGGAGAAATCTGGGTCAGTAGCTTAAATAATCTTACAGATAATCATGAGATTTAAGCCTTTCACGTTGGAATTACAAAAGCAATCATAATTAGGCACTTCCAGTCTGCAAAGTGCTTTTAAGGTACTCCAGTATTTGTCATAGATGTGACCATACACAAAGCAGTACAGGCAGATCACCTCATTTTATTAACTTGTCGTGTCATAGTGAGCCAAGCCTGGAGTATCTTACTGTCTGGCAATGGGGTTGCAGCAGCTACAGTGCATTAAGTTAAAGAATAAAAAAATACAGTAACTAAATCTCACCTTCTGGGAAAAGCAGTGTCATAACACGAATTAATTGCCGAGGCATTGGCTACATTAAGTCTCCAGCTTGTTCTTCTATACCACAGTCCGAGGTTGAGCAAGTGGTCTCTAGAGACTTGGCATTCTGCACAGTGGTGTGTTCCCCAACCCCCCAACCCCCCCCTTCTTTTTTTCCTTTTTTTTTCTTAAGCTGGCGCTGGCTCCATCAGCATGCTCCGCAGGGCAACGCGCAGCCTGTCAGCTGACTCAAGTATTAGTTTCATGGTTCGGGAGGAAATGCAGCATTTGATTCCAAAAGTTTTCACTTCTTTGGTGTAATGGTGAGCGTATTGTTGCTGGCTTGGGGGATTTTTTTTTAAAAATATATATATATATACATATGTATACATATATATATATGATGTTGTAATTTAAATTAAGGAAGCAAGTCTATGTTCCTTGAGTATTTGCTACAGGTGTCTGATTAGGCAGTTCAGAGAGCTGAGCAAAACTAAGGCCAGCTCCTCCTCTGTTGCCCTTTCTGGGGGGAGAAAGAGGGGAGTCGGGAGGGCTATAGGTGCAAAGGGATGATTATTACAACTACATTGGCTTGTTATTGTGCTGCTCGGATCTTTCTAAACAATTTATGTTGGTAGATTTACTGGTACAGAAGATGACTTCTAAAGTTTAATATTGCTAAGTCATCCTCAAGTATGTGGCATAAAGGTTTATATTTAGCACTTCAGTGCAGCAGTGCAGTTAGGAATAGAGAACCGCTTTCTCACTTGGCTGCAAGTAATTAAAAATTAGAAGTCAGCATATAAGTCATTGCTTCAGTAGATTATTTTTCACGTGTTTGTTTCTGCCAGAGAATTAAACAAGCTAGTTTCACTGTATGTATACATTAGTATTCCATTTTCTATAATACTTCCTTGTGCTTTAGCAACATGTATGTACATTTCTCAGCAATTTCTAGCCAGTAATCAGGAGAGAGATGAAACTCATAGATCTTGAAGTGAAATCTTTGTACCACTGTGGTGACACAGCAAATCAAACTCTTTTTACACATTTCTGTAACTTCAGTTTTGATCTGTGTTACCTTTGGAGAGACTGTGTGTTCTGTGACTAAATATGCACAAGATCATGTCAAACTCAGAAGCTGAGATAACTTTTTAGGAGGTTTGTGTAAGCCTCAGAATATGATAGGGACAACTTGCTGGAGTTGTTATGGAAGAAACTGTGCATAGGGTACAAGAACCCGCTCACTTGTCCCTCGTTACTGTTCCTAGCTGTATGAACATGTGCAGGGGATTTTTTGCATCCTTCTCACTTGTTTTGGGTTTTTTGGGTTGCTGTGTTCAACTGCAATTCCAGCCTTCTGTTTGCAGTTATGGGAAGTGCAAAGTATGATCTGCGGCACGATCCGTGAGCGTTGAAGTACTAACACTACAAATACCTACACAGTACCCACCTCACGTAGTTTTCCTTCCAACAGGAATGGTTAGGTCAGGCTGTAGGTTGGTATGTAGTATCTCAGTGACTGCAGTTCAACTTGTATTCAATTATAATATCCGGGGGATTTTTCCTGTGGGATGGCTGGTAGTATACTGTTCTGGTTTGTGTGTGTGGTTATTTTTTAGTAATTTGCCATTCTGTTGCTGTTGCTTAAATACCTAGAACCACCTGTAATTCTAGGCAGAACATAAAAGCAGAAACATATGAGAAAAAAAGGAAGATTGAGTGTATGGAAGATTTATGTGAAGGAATAGTGTGGCCAGCAGGACCAGGGCAGTGATCATCCCCCTGTATTTGGTACTGGTGTGGCAACACCTTGAGTTCTGTGTTTAGTTTTGGGCCCCTCGCTACAAGAATGATACTGAGGTGCTGGAGTGGGTCTAGAGAAGGGCTGTGAAGCTGGTGAAGGGTTTAGAGTGAAGTCTTGAGGAGCAACTGAAGGAACTGGGGCTGTTTAGTCTGGAGAAGAGGAGGCTGAGGGGAGAACTTACTGCTCTCAACAACTACGGAAAGGAGGTTGTAAGTGAAGTAGTTTCTCCCAAGTAACTAGCTACAGGATGAGAGGAAATGGCCTCAAGTTGTGTAAAGTGAGGCTTAGATTGGATATTAGGAAAAGACCTCTTCACTGAAAGAGCGGTGGAGGTATTCAAAAAACATGTAGGTGTGGCACTCTAGGATGTGGTGTAGTTGACATGGTGGTGTTGGACAGACTGTTTCACTTGATGATCTTAGAGATCTTACCCAACCTAAATGATTCTATGCATCTATGATTCTATGATGAAAGGAGGAAAACAGANCCTTGAGTATTTGCTACAGGTGTCTGATTAGGCAGTTCAGAGAGCTGAGCAAAACTAAGGCCAGCTCCTCCTCTGTTGCCCTTTCTGGGGGGAGAAAGAGGGGAGTCGGGAGGGCTATAGGTGCAAAGGGATGATTATTACAACTACATTGGCTTGTTATTGTGCTGCTCGGATCTTTCTAAACAATTTATGTTGGTAGATTTACTGGTACAGAAGATGACTTCTAAAGTTTAATATTGCTAAGTCATCCTCAAGTATGTGGCATAAAGGTTTATATTTAGCACTTCAGTGCAGCAGTGCAGTTAGGAATAGAGAACCGCTTTCTCACTTGGCTGCAAGTAATTAAAAATTAGAAGTCAGCATATAAGTCATTGCTTCAGTAGATTATTTTTCACGTGTTTGTTTCTGCCAGAGAATTAAACAAGCTAGTTTCACTGTATGTATACATTAGTATTCCATTTTCTATAATACTTCCTTGTGCTTTAGCAACATGTATGTACATTTCTCAGCAATTTCTAGCCAGTAATCAGGAGAGAGATGAAACTCATAGATCTTGAAGTGAAATCTTTGTACCACTGTGGTGACACAGCAAATCAAACTCTTTTTACACATTTCTGTAACTTCAGTTTTGATCTGTGTTACCTTTGGAGAGACTGTGTGTTCTGTGACTAAATATGCACAAGATCATGTCAAACTCAGAAGCTGAGATAACTTTTTAGGAGGTTTGTGTAAGCCTCAGAATATGATAGGGACAACTTGCTGGAGTTGTTATGGAAGAAACTGTGCATAGGGTACAAGAACCCGCTCACTTGTCCCTCGTTACTGTTCCTAGCTGTATGAACATGTGCAGGGGATTTTTTGCATCCTTCTCACTTGTTTTGGGTTTTTTGGGTTGCTGTGTTCAACTGCAATTCCAGCCTTCTGTTTGCAGTTATGGGAAGTGCAAAGTATGATCTGCGGCACGATCCGTGAGCGTTGAAGTACTAACACTACAAATACCTACACAGTACCCACCTCACGTAGTTTTCCTTCCAACAGGAATGGTTAGGTCAGGCTGTAGGTTGGTATGTAGTATCTCAGTGACTGCAGTTCAACTTGTATTCAATTATAATATCCGGGGGATTTTTCCTGTGGGATGGCTGGTAGTATACTGTTCTGGTTTGTGTGTGTGGTTATTTTTTAGTAATTTGCCATTCTGTTGCTGTTGCTTAAATACCTAGAACCACCTGTAATTCTAGGCAGAACATAAAAGCAGAAACATATGAGAAAAAAAGGAAGATTGAGTGTATGGAAGATTTATGTGAAGGAATAGTGTGGCCAGCAGGACCAGGGCAGTGATCATCCCCCTGTATTTGGTACTGGTGTGGCAACACCTTGAGTTCTGTGTTTAGTTTTGGGCCCCTCGCTACAAGAATGATACTGAGGTGCTGGAGTGGGTCTAGAGAAGGGCTGTGAAGCTGGTGAAGGGTTTAGAGTGAAGTCTTGAGGAGCAACTGAAGGAACTGGGGCTGTTTAGTCTGGAGAAGAGGAGGCTGAGGGGAGAACTTACTGCTCTCAACAACTACGGAAAGGAGGTTGTAAGTGAAGTAGTTTCTCCCAAGTAACTAGCTACAGGATGAGAGGAAATGGCCTCAAGTTGTGTAAAGTGAGGCTTAGATTGGATATTAGGAAAAGACCTCTTCACTGAAAGAGCGGTGGAGGTATTCAAAAAACATGTAGGTGTGGCACTCTAGGATGTGGTGTAGTTGACATGGTGGTGTTGGACAGACTGTTTCACTTGATGATCTTAGAGATCTTACCCAACCTAAATGATTCTATGCATCTATGATTCTATGATGAAAGGAGGAAAACAGAGGTTTTATAGGGAATAGAAGGTGTCTGGTTTTCCCTCTGCTCTCCTGAGCAGCTAACACAATACCTACAAAGAAAAAAACCTGGACATTTCAAACTGGCAAAACTGTGGGGATAAGTTTTGCATGAAGATCCTGTGGAAGCCTCTCTGCTACCCATATGTGTGTGTCTTCATACCGTTCTTGTCGCCTTCGCTCGTGATCTCCTGTATCCTTTAACCAGTCCCTTCCTCACAGGTATGAATTGTCAACCAAAAGGGTCAGGCTTAGCTTTTTTTGTGTGTTAGTAATCGGTTGGACTTTATCCTTAGACTCTTGGCTGAATCCCAAGTGATAGAGTGCACTAAATATGGCAGTGCAGTTTGCAAAACCTTGGCTTATGCAGTAATGCTGTGACTTGGAGTGTGAAACCCCTGTGTGTGTATGTGTCTACGTTTGTGGAATCATTTTCACCTGTAATTAATAAATTTATAGGAATGATTTAATACATATTAATCAGTTTTCTTGCTTTTTAATGTTTAGTTACCATGCAAAGAGAATAGTACGTGTCTGCTAAGATCTGTTTACTGCATTTCTATAAAATGAATATTCTTTTTAGTAAGTTATTTTTTTTTCTTTTTTTTCTTTTTTCCTTTTTCTTCCCCCTTTGGTTTTGTTGTTGCAGAGCTCTGGGATTGAAACGTTAGTGGAGGAGCTTTGCTCCAGACTGAAAGACCTGCAGAGTAAACAAGGTGAGGAATAATTCTTTAAATTTTGGAGGCCATACATTGTGTTTTATCAAATGAGAAATGGGTGTGGGAGAGTAGTTTGTTAATCCAGTAGTGTTTAATACAGGCCACAAAAATTTAAAATACATTTAAATATTTTCATTTTGAGCAATTCTGTACTAGTTTGTTTACCTAGGAAATAGCCATTCACAAATGGAGTTTTCCTCAAGAAAAGATATAACTGGTCATATCGGGCTATGCATGCTTTTTATAAAGGTTCCATGTTCAACATCCCCCCTCCCCACCAGAGGAAATCACCATGAAATAGGATTGGTTCTGTTCCTTACTTACACTGATATTTGCAAATAATAGATTGGCCTCAAAATTGTTGTATACTGGCTGATGACACAAAGCTGTGAGGGGTGGCTGACACTCCAGAAGGTTGTGCTGCCATTCAACAAGATTTAGACAGGTTGGAGGGCTGGGTAAGGGAAAAGTTTAATGAGATTTAAACAAGGGCAAGTGTAGGGTATTGCATGTGGGGAGGAAAAACCCCAGGTACCAGTAGAAGTTGGGGACTGGCCTGTTAGAGAGGAGTGTAGGTGTGAGGGACCTGGGGGTCCTGGTGGACAGCAAGATGACCATGAGCCAGCAGTGTGCCCTTGTGGCCAAGAGGCCAATAGCATCCTGGAGTGTATTAGAAGGGGGGTGGCTAGTAGGTCAAGAGAGGTCCTTCTCCCCCTTTACTCTGCCCTGGTGAGATCTCACCTGGAGTATTGTGTNCTGCCCAGAGAGGTTGTGGAGTCTCCTTCTCTGGAGACATTCAAGACCAATCTGGGTATGTTCCTGTGTGATATAATGTAGGTGATCCTGCTCAGGCAGGTGGGTTGGACTAGATGATCTTTCAAGGTCCCTTACAACTCCTGACATTCTGTGATTCTGTGATATGTAATGTTTATTCAGGCACATCGCAGTGGCCTTTGACACTTACAGTAGAAGTAATATGTTTATGGTGTGGTATAAATAGCAATAAATAAAGGGTAAATATTTACCCTTTATTTATTGCTTTTTTATTTTACCCTTTACCCTTTCAAATGTAAAGCACAATTTGAGCTGTTTTGATTCCCTTTTTCTGTTTTTCAAACAGTAATTTCTTGTCAGCTCTTAGTATCTCATAGCACTATGTTATGACTCTTAATGAGCCAGAATGATGCTGACCATTTATTTGTGGAGGAAAAAAAAAGTTACTGTGTGTCACTCAGCTTTGTTGGTATTTTGATCCTAAGGATTAGAAATACAGCCAGCCCTCATACAGGAAATCTGCCCTTACATGCACATGAATCACAGCTGCTGCCGCTTCAGGAATACTCTTCCTTGTAGCGCAACACATGAGAAATTTGATGCAATGTTTGTAAAAATGTTTAGTTACATATTTGGGGGTTTTTAACCTTTGCTTGTATATCTGGCAGTGTAAGGAGATCTACTGGTGTAGGGACATTGCTAACCATAATGTTGGGTGCAGCTGCTAGCCAGTTGTGTTTGGTGAAATTTGTAGGGCTCTAGAAAACTTGCATCTTGGGTGATCAGTTGTAATTCCTTTACGTACAATGTAAATTGTTCTTTTATTTACAGTGTTTTATCAAAATTTACTATTAGAGGTATACATCCTGGTGCTTTTTGTTAAATGCTGCTATAAGATAGACTGGCTGTTGGAGTTCTTCTGTTAAGCATTTGGAATTTTCTTCCAAAACAGAGGAGAAGATTCAGAAAAAGCTAGAAGGCTCTCTGTCTCCCGAGACTGATTTATCTCCCACAGCAAAGGATCAAGTAGAAATGTATGCATTTTTTTTTTATCATTACTATTCTCTGAGATGCTTTTCTCTGTTCTCCTTTTGCTACCAGGTGACTAAAAGGTGACTTAACATAGCGGTGAATCTGGAGTTTTGTGGATATTAAGAAATATTTTTTCCTGTCATCTTCTTTTCCTCATCTTGTATATTTAAATATAACTATTCAATATTATGGGTTAGTTTAATTTATTTCAAAGTCATGACCACTTTCTTCTGACTGTATGCAGAAGTCAAGTTTCCTTAACATCAAAAAACCAGCATTAGACTTGCAGGAAGACAATCAGTTCCCATTCTGCAGAACTCTTTGTCTTCTCAGTGTCTTTGCAGCAGTGGGAAACAGAAACTATCTATAACCTCTTAACTCTTTATAAGCAAGGTTATCTACTAGTTACCAAGTACCTCAGTATGGTGTACCCAGGAATTTTATTACTGACTTCTGGAGATATGACTGCTTCTGTATCTCATGGTAGTAACCACTATTAGTAGCAGTCTAGTGTAAGTGTTGCTAAATGGATGGTAGTTCTTCAAGGAACCCATTGCGCTGACGTGCAATTACCTGACTTCTAAAGATTTTAAAGTAGATTTTCATTGAAATATATGCAATTTAGTAGAAATCTCTTTACTGTCAAACACTGTAGAAAAATGTATTTTAATCTTGTCCCTGTTGGACAAAGCTGCATTTTAAGTTACTGTAGAGCTGCACCTCACCCACCCACCCACC
>VXBZ01005092.1:611525-638292 GCA_013399135.1 Heliornis fulica | reverse complement strand
AGTAGCTAGGATGTTTTGTTAGAAGTCAGGCCTTACTGGCTGTTTTTGAAAAACCATGCTGATAATGTTTAATTTCTGCAATTGCTGAATTAATTTTTTTTTAATAGATGGGTGATGAAACTACGTAGAAAAAAAACAGATAATTCTCTTTTGTGAAGGTAGATACTAAAACCCTATGAAATTCAGGACTTCAATTTGTCCTCAAACGTATTTAAGAGGACTATAGTGAATTGCTGCGTTACCTAATAAATTTGGATTCAGGCCTTCACAGTTTTAAGCATCCACAATTTCTGTCTATGGTGAAGTTTAATGCTCACTAGAAATGGGATTCTTATACTTGGCAGCATATTTTCAAACAAACATTAATATAAGCACTTTTACAGCTTATCTTATTCTCCCTTTGTTATCATTCAAATAAACAGTGTGGTGAGTGGCATGTGCATGTGTAGAAAAAACTAGATTCTGTGGCAGTTAGATTGGTGACATTTTGTTTGTATTTAGTAATGCTTTCCAATCTTAATTCTGTCCGAAGTTCTGTGATCTCAATGACAGCTTTTTGGTTTGCTTTCAGGTACTATGAAGCATTTCCTCCTCTTTCTGAAAAGCCAGTTTGCCTGCAGGAAATTATGACTGTATGGAATAAATCTAAAGTATGCTCTTACTCTAGCTCCTCATCTTCATCCACTGCTCCACCAACTAGCACGGATACATCTTCTCCAAAGGACTGCAATAGTGAAAGTGAAGTAACTAAAGACAGAAGTAGTAAAGCATCTGCCACTGTACAAGAAAGAACCCAGCAGAAGAAAAGTAAAAACGAGAAAGAAAACAAGTTCAATAACAACGCTGTTGAAGAGAAGCCTGTCTTGTACAAAAAACAAGTCCGACATAAGCCTGAGGGAAAGACGCGTCCTCGCTCCTGGTCGTCTGGATCCAGCGAGGCTGGCTCGAGTTCTAGTGGTAATCAAGGTGAATACAAGGCATCGATGAAGTGTATTAAAGTAAGACACAAAACAAGAGAGGTTCGAAATAAAAAAGGGCGCAATGGGCAGAGCAGGCTGTCAGTGAAATCCGGTGAAAAGGCTGATAGACAAGTCCACAGCGGAAGCAGTAGCAGCAGTAGCAGCGGGTCCGTCAAACAGCTGTGCAAAAGAGGTAAAAGGACATTAAAAGAGATCGGAAGAAAAGAAGCTGGTGGTAGTGATGGAAAAGATTTGTATTTGGACAGCAGAAACGAGAAGGAATATAAAGAAGAACCCTTGTGGTATACTGAGCCGATTACAGAGTACTTTGTTCCTCTGAGCAGAAAAAGCAAGCTGGAGACTACGTACCGCAACAGAGAAGATATATGTGGCATGACATCAGAGGCTGTAGAAGAGTTGTCTGAATCAGTGCATGGTCTTTGTATTAGCAACAATAATATTCATAAAACATACCTCGCAGCAGGTACTTTCATCGATGGTCACTTTGTAGAAATGCCTGCAGTTCTAAATGAGGATATTGACCTCGCTGGGACCTCAGTATGTTCTCAACCGGAGGACGACAAGTATTTAGATGATGTTCATCTGTCAGAACTAACGCACTTCTATGAAGTGGATATTGATCAATCCATGTTGGATCCTGGTGCCTCAGATACGATGCAAGGGGAGAGTCGGATTTTAAATATGATTCGACAAAAGAGTAAAGAAAAAACTGATTTTGAGGCAGAATGTTGCATAGTGTTAGATGGAATGGAGTTGCAAGGGGAAAGTGCAATATGGACAGATTCGACCAGCTCTGTTGGTGCTGAAGGGTGGTTCTTGCAAGATCTTAGTAATTTAGCTCAATTTTGGGAGTGCTGTTCATCTTCTAGTTCTGGTGATGCGGATGGGGAAAGTTTTGGAGGAGATTCTCCAATCAGATTCTCCCCCATCTTAGACAGCACAATGCTTAATTCACACATGCTTGCGGGCAATCAAGAGCTCTTTTCAGATATTAATGAAGGGTCTGGTATAAACTCTTGTTTTTCAGTGTTTGAAGTGCAATGCAGTAACTCTGTTTTACCATTTTCTTTTGAAACACTCAACTTGGGAAATGAAAATGCAGATTCTAGTAGCACTGCTAATATTCTTGGGAAAACACAGTCTAGATTGCTAATATGGACCAAAAATAGTGCCTTTGATGAAAATGAACACTGTTCCAATCTTTCAACAAGAACCTGTAGTCCATGGTCACACTCAGAAGAAACACGTTCAGACAATGAGACTTTAAATATTCCATATGAAGAATCCACACAATTTAATGCAGAGGATATTAATTATGTAGTTCCTAGGGTGTCTTCAAGCTATGTAGATGAAGAAATTCTAGATTTTTTGCCAGAAGAAACCTGCCAGCAACAAGCTAGAACTGTAGGAGAAATGCCCACCTTGATTTTCAAAAAAAAATCTAAGCTAGAATCTGTCTGTGGTATTCAGCTAGAACAAAAAGCAGAAAGTAAAGACTATGAAACTACACAAGGGTGTAGTGAAAGCAGTCCATGTGGAGATGGCTACAGCTCAGGGGTTATAAAAGATATTTGGACAAATATGACAGACAGAAATTCTGCAGTGATGGTAGAAATAGAAGGAATAGAAGATGAATTGTTTTCAACTGATGTAAATAACTATTGCTGCTGTTTGGATACAGAAGCAAAAGTTGAAACCCTCCAGGAGCCCAATAAAGCAGTGCAGAGATCAGAGTACCATCTTTGGGAAGGTCAAAAGGAGAATTTAGAGAAGAGAGCCTTTGTCTCAAACGATGTATCAAAAGTAGATGGTGGTGACTATACTACACCATCAAAGCCATGGGATGTTAACCAGGATAAAGAAAACTCATTTATACTTGGTGGTGTGTATGGGGAGCTCAAAACATTTAATAGTGATGGAGAATGGGCAGTGGTGCCACCTAGTCACTCGAAAGGGAGCTTATTGCAATGTGCAGCTTCCGATGTAGTGACCATAGCTGGTACAGATGTTTTTATGACTCCAGGTAATAGCTTTGCCCCTGGTCACAGGCAGTTATGGAGGCCATTTGTATCGTTTGAACAGAATGAGCAATCAAAGAGTGGAGATAACGGATTAAATAAGGGTTTTTCTTTTATCTTCCATGAAGACTTACTGGGAGCTTGTGGTAACTTTCAAGTTGAAGAACCAGGGCTTGAATACTCATTCTCTTCCTTTGATCTGAACAATCCATTTTCACAAGTTCTTCATGTAGAGTGTTCGTTTGAGCCAGAAGGAATCGCATCTTTCAGCCCTAGTTTTAAACCGAAGTCAATTCTGTGCTCTGATTCAGACAGTGAGGTTTTACACCCCAGGATATGTGGTGTTGATCGAACGCAGTACAGGGCTATACGGATTTCTCCAAGGACTCACTTTCGCCCAATTTCTGCATCTGAACTTTCTCCAGGTGGTGGAAGTGAGTCAGAATTTGAGTCAGAAAAAGATGAGGGAGGTATTGCTGTCCCTTCTCAAGTTGATGTGTTTGAGGATCCGCAAGCAGACCTCAAACCTCTGGAAGAAGATGCAGAAAAAGAAGGGCATTATTATGGAAAATCAGAGCTTGAATCTGGAAAATTCCTTCCCAGATTAAAAAAGTCTGGAATGGAGAAAAGTGCACAAACGTCATTGGATTCCCAAGAAGAGTCGGCCGGGATGGTGTCAGTAGGAACCCAAGATCCCTGTTTAGAATGCAGTATGAAAGAATCTCTAGATGGGAGGGCGATGGAGAGCTCTAAAGTAAACTGCAGAATAGTGGAGCCACGTGAGGAGACTAGCAGGTTTTGCAGTTGTAAAGCAGGGTGCCATTTCCCCCCGTACGAGGATAATCCTGTTTCTTCAGGAGAGCTTGAAGAGGTATGTGGATATCTAAAATTCTGGGATTTGTAGCTGGCAGCTGATAACCAGCAATTTGTCATGTGACCGTTCAATTTAAATGTTTGTAATTGTATAGTTCTCTAGAAAAATAGTTTTTTTAGATGCACTGGAGGTGACATCTGGACATAAGGAAAAATCTTTTTATTGTAATGGTGCACAGGTTGCCCAGAAGGAGTGTAGGCTCCATCCTTGGAGATCTTCAGAAGATATCTGGACTTGATCCTGGGCAACCTGCTATATAGGCAGCCCAGCTTGAGAGTTTGATGTGATGACCTCCAGAATTCCCTTTGAACCTCAGTTAGTTTGTGATTCTGTGGAAAAATTAGCCATCTTCAGGCATTACGTTGCATACTGTTGAAAATACATGCATGTGTACACTCATGTGACTTTAAATCTGTTTACTTAGGTTTTTAGCTTATCTGATTTGTGTAGAATGCGTTAAAATATGCATAAGGTTTGACTAATGAGATATTAACAATTTTGATTCAAACGGATTTTTAAATTTTGAAGAGGAAGATCTGAAGTCAGTCTTTGCAATGCAAGTTACAGTTACTTCCAAGAAGGATTTGAAGTTGAATTGTTGGATATAAACGTCAGTAAAGGAAGGTCTGTAGAAAGGCTTAATGTCTGGAAATTAAAATGTTACATCAGGGTAGACAGAAAAAGGAATAAACATGAATGCAAAATATTCATTACTACCACAGCACTGTAAGGAGGCCTGACTATAACTGATCTAAGCTCAGAGGTTTTTTTTTTCAGATCTTTCTAGCCATAGCTTAAGTAATGATCAGAAGTTCTTCTTGCTGTGAGCTCCCTCTGCTCTTGAGAGAAGAAATATTTGACCAGCAAAATGAGATCCTTGAATGCATCCAGAGCAGGGCAACAAAGCTGGTGAAAGGGCTAGAAAAAGTGTCCTCTGAGGGGAGGTGCTGAGGACTTTGGGCTTGTCTAGTTTGGAGAAGAAGGGCCTGAAGGGCGACCTCAAGGCTCTCTGCAGCTTCCTGAGCAGGGAAATGGAGAGGGAGGTCTTCTCAATGGAACCCAGCTACAGAACACATGGGAATGGTTCAAAGCTGAACCAGGGGAGGTTCAGACTGGCCATTAGGAAGCATTTTTTAGTTACTGAGAGGGTGGTCAAGCACTGGAACAGGCTTTCCAGAGAGGTGGTTGATGCCTGAAGCCTGTCCATGTTTAATAGGTGTTTAGACAATGCCCTGGCCAACATGCTTCCATTTAGACTGAAATAGTCTGTACGTAATTTTAGTTATGTGGCCAGCCCAGAGATTCTTCTGTATAGTTGTAAGTTCCATCTTACATTTTCCTCTCCTTTTCAGCCTCCTCTTCCACATACTCATCAGTCATAGTATCTCCATTAGGAAGAAATGGTTTCATTTTCAGCTGAGGAGTTGAATGCAGTTTGTGATATGCAGTTGTTACTCCTTGATTACAAGTGTGAAACACTAACTCATGTATGGAAAGGTAACCTTTTTCTTGCTAGAACTAAAGCTAACCTTCTGTTTGAACAAAGTCAGAGTTCCTTACTTTCCTTCTTCCCCTTTTGTTTATCCTCTCATCCTCCTGAAATTGCTTTTGCAGCTTCTCTTCCCAGTGTCAGTAAGTTGATGTCTGCAGCTTGCACAAGAGAATCAAATCTGTGACTTTTCCAGGCCCCTTCTAGATATTTTGGTTCCTACTGTTCTGTTAAGCTACCAGCAATGAAGTGGCTCGTTCTTGAGTCTGGGAAGTTCATAAACTTAGACTGTAAGTCAGGACAGATTCTGGAATTACACTTTACTAGGAGTAAGCAGAATCTAAAACTTCATCATGCAGGAGGACATAATGAATTAACAGACAGTATAATAGAGTAATTTGTGACAACAAGGGTCTAAAGGTCCTTCCAGCCCTTTTAGATCTCCTTTCTGGATGCTTTGTGTTCTGTGAGGATGTTTATTCTCGTTTTAAATGATTAAGCAGTTGAAGCAAAGGAATAAGTGTTTGGTATAAGTGGTTCCATAGTTTATGGTAGCTATGAGTCTTGAAAAAATAACTTTGTGTTACTGAATAGTGCTGAGAAAGTTCTGGTATTTTATTTTCTTTAAGTTCCTTAATGCAAGAGGAAAAGTCACCGATTCCTGTGCTCAGATTGTCTGATTTTTGTAAGCATTTTCAATAGCTTCACAATTATAAGCCACTAAGAAGTACAAAGTACCAAAAACAGTCTCAGCAGTCTAGAGTCCAGTTTGGTTTGCAGTTAAGCTCTCTCTAGGGATCTTGAGGAGCCTGATTGTAACCCGAACTTGGTCTGGGTTGACTATCCCTCCTGTATCTAGCATGTCTGAAGAGGAGATGTGAACACTCTGAGCTTGTCTAAGACCCTTGAGTATGTATTTGAAGGTAATTGGCTTTTTGTCTTGAGGATATTTATCCAAGCTGATTATTGCAATAAGGTTTATCTGTAATTATAACTATCAATATTTTGGTTCTGAAGTAAGCTTTAATTGGTAAAGATGATGACTATATTGCACACAGGAAGGGCGCAATATATGTCATGCAAATATGTATTCTGTGTGCAAACTTTTTTCTTTTTAAGAGTGATATTATTGTTTATTTTCATAAGCATTAAAATCAATCTGAAATATCTAGAATCAGAATGGTTTAGGAGAATAATTCTTCCTGGACATCCCACACATACATGCACAGTAAAAAGAGTTTTAACTTGAGCAGAGGCTATTGAATTGACTGATTAGTATAGGTCAATACTTGTAAATGATTTATTTTTTTAAATGAAATTTCTGTGCTTCTTTTTGCTGAGTTACAATAAAAAATATTGTTGTAACTCACTGTTATCTGACATAAAGTTTGAGTTGCATTCTGAGGGACCACTGATATTTTGGCGTAAGTAATGGGTGTGAAAATGCAAATGTAGACCACAGTGTAATAGTAAAACCCTAGTTTACAACACATAAACTTGAATTACATACATGCTGTGTGAACACATATGTTTGGATACTTCCTATTTAGAAACTGTAGGAGAATCTGATTCAGTTTCCTCCCTCATACCTTCTATGTTAGAGCACTACTTTTAGACTTGTAGTATATTTGCAGAAAGAATTTGATGATAGCTCCTGCTCCTGTCAGACCCCCAAACAACCCTTCCCAAACAACAACAATAAAAACCCCACCAAACCTGCTGAATTAGTCCTTTTTCTTCCAAATAAATGCTCTTATGATTTAGCTGTGGAGTCGTGGGAAAGTACACAGTCTGGCCCAGGTAGTGGTCTCTGAATATTGCAGCGCTGAATCTCGTATCATCAAATAGTATATGGACTCTGAGCTAGTGGTGCTCGAAGTGAGCACTTACACTGCTGAGTCCTTAACAGACGTAAAGGGACTTGTGGCTTTTGTTAGGGTTGGTACCGAACCTTTGAGTCCTGAACATGTCTAAGACAATGCGAATGGGATGAGGAAATTTTACTGGCAAAACCTGTGTTTATGGATCTCATGATTTAATTGGCTTGTTAGATTTGATGAGGTGCTTTGCATGACTGGAGTAATGCAATGTGTGTAATTACATTAGGAAGAGAAGAAGGTTACCTTATGTTCTGAGGTCTGAAGTGTAGGAGTTGTCACTACCTCGGTTTATGGCAGGTTAAGAGGGAGAAAAAGTTCAGAGGGGTCAGCTTTATGCCTTAAGATCAGGAAAATCAAGTGGGAGAAACATTCAAGAGGAGTCATTCCACATACAAAGCAAAGGTTTTAATCATAAAAGAAAAAGTAAGTTCAGGGCTATCTAAGAAAGGATGGGTCCAGATGGTTCTTGCTGTGTGCTGATTGTGGCAGATAATGAAAGCACCTACAAAGACTCTGAGCTCTTTCTAATTATTAGACATTAATTGGCTGAGATTTTAAAGGATGAAAGTATCTT
The DNA here is from genome assembly GCA_013399135.1 of Heliornis fulica. Lineage (NCBI taxonomy): Eukaryota > Metazoa > Chordata > Aves > Gruiformes > Heliornithidae > Heliornis > Heliornis fulica. The sequence continues at coordinate 630,477 of VXBZ01005092.1, read as the reverse complement.
GTATGAGCATAAAAATTATTAGGAAAAAACCCCAAGGTATAAAGTAAGCAAATAAAATTAGGTTTGGTATGATCAGCCTTGAAAATTGGAAAGGGACTTTTTAAAGGGTGTGTAGTGATTGGACAAGGGTTAATGGATTGAAACTGAAAGAGGGGAGATTCAGATTAGATATGAGGAAGAAATCCTTCCCTGTGAGGGCAGTGAGTCTCTGGCACAGGCTGCCCAGAGCAACAGTGGCTGCCCCCTCCCTGGCAGTGTTCAAGGCCAGGTTGGATGGAGCTTTGGGCAACCTGGGCTAGTGGAGGGTATCCCTGCCCATGGCAGGGCGTTGGAACTAGGTGATCATTAAGGTCCCTCCCAACACAAACCAGCTTGTAAAACTGAAAACACAGTGTAAAAAAGGTACTGTTAAATGTGGTGTTTTTTTGCTGTCTGAATTGTTGGTGAAAAGACAGTTAAGTAAAAGGAGTAATACAGATGAATGAATGACACTTTCAGCTAGCTGTAGGAATATTCCAGAGAAGCAGAAACTGATTGGAAAAAAAGGCTTGTAGAGTACTTGTTTGAGAACACACAGAAGGTATAAAGTATATAAAAGGGAAATAATTTATATCTTTTTCTTGAAGAGGATGATGGAACCTGGGATATTTACCAGTTACTTAAATTTTGTAAATACATTTTTTTAACCTGTAAATGGCATGGATGCAAGTGAAAGTGAGAGTTTCTACATGTTGGTTTCGTAAAAAGGCTGCAAACTCCAAAAAAAAAACCCAGAACCCCAAGCAAAAAAAGCCATGCACATTCTGAGGAAGAACCCAGAGCTTTGCAGAAGCCATATTCATCATTAGAGGACATGAGGAATAAGCTGTGTTCTCCTGTAGATGTGTCTACAAAGGAAGTGGATATGGTGACTGACCTTAAATCACAGCAAGGGGAAAAAATGGAAGAAAAAGAATTCTAATCAGGAAATGAGCTTACTGGAAGGCTGAGTTATTTCTAGGTAAGCAGTGAAAAGTCTGTCTTGAAGAGATTTGGAGTATAGGAATAGTGCATTGTAGGTGATTCCAGCTTTGTGCAGGACTAGATGATCTCATAGGTTCCCTCAGACATATTTTCAGTGAAACTTAAAAATTACGTGACTGCTAAATAGGGTTTAAGAATGTGAAGTCTAGGCTTGGCTCCTGTTGTTCATTTGTGACTAGCTTCTTGAGCCAGATGTGTCTTCCCTGGGGAGCTGATGAACTGAAATCAAGATCCAATCTTTGGGAATGGGGGTCAGTGGGTTTGCTGCTGATTTGGCTTTTCTGTTATTCATGTGTTTCTTGTATTCTTTCTGTCAGTAAGGGCTGGCAGAGCAGGTTCAAGAAATTCCTACTTGCAGATTAATGTAACCTTTACTTTTTCCATTGTTGGTTATGAAACTGTCAGTTGTAACACCTCAGAAAATATTCAAATCATACTTTAGTGTTAATTCTGCTCAGGTTTTGTGAACCTCTTGTCACTGTCTCAATCATTGTCAGCATGCATTCTGAGAGAGTAGTACTTCATACTGGTGTTTCTTAATTAGTGTCTAAAGCCCAAATAGCCTATCCTGAAAAACATACTGATTTAGATGAAGAATAATTGCTGTTTAGATAGGTAAATGGAAAGTTCAGGAAAACTTGCAATAAAGTACTGGCAGTGCCCTTTTTTTCCAAGGTGTATAGGCAGAAGGTCCTTGGTGGTCCTTAAAACAGTAGAGTGCAGCTGTTAGAAGAGGCTTTGCATAAATACTGCTTGAAGAACCCTACCCCCTCCAAATTTCTCCTACCTTTTGATTCTTTATTTTTTCTCTCTGTGTGTTTATCGTTTGGGTAATCAAAACTCGTATCACAGATGTGACAGCTTTATCATTTTATCACATGAATGGGTCTTTCTTTAATTCTGCTTTCATACAGGTCTGGTCCCAACTTAGGTAGTTGTGTCCTTGGGTGAGACAGTAATTTTCCTAGACTGTTGTATTTCAGATTTGTCCGAGAGTGGAAGAGGTGGGGAAAAAATCTCATCAGCTGTAGGAAATAGCATTCGTGGTGCAGGAAAGTGTTTTCCATTTCTCCACTTGTTTTCCCCTTCTTTCAGTTGTATCCTTATAACACTAAATTGCTTTACCATTGTGGTGCCAGTTATCAGACACACTGTTTAAAATGGATATTATCACTTATAAGCTTATAAAATCTCTCCTTTGCATTAGCTGCTTTACGCCAGATAGTCGTTTTCATTGTAATTTCATCTTTGAAGCAGCACTCAATGTATTAATTTTTAAATCATTAATACTTGCTTTTATTCCTTTAGAAAAATTTTTGCACTGGTGTTTGCAAGGAATGGTTATTCTTTTGTATGTGAGAGGTTTCATTTGAAATTTTGGATGAAAGTCTTGTGTGGACAGCCCTGCTGTTGTATGAAGTTCTCGGGAAGGTTAGTTTGAGAAAACATATGAAATGATGTTGGAAGGAACAAATGTGAGCTAGATGCTAGTGACAGACATTCAAATGCTATTTAAAGTTTTGAAACTATTTTACTCTTTCAAACTTGTACACAAACAATAGCAAATGTTTCTGCTGTTGGCTTAACTCTCACTATAGAAGAGGTAACAGTGGACAGAAGCAGAATTGGACTCTCAGTTTCTGCTGCCCCAAATCTACTGAAAATTCACAGACAGTTGCAGTTGAAATTAGCCAGGACTTGGAGCAGAAGCATCTGACCTGAATTAACATTGCAGTAGTGTTTGTGCTTGGGAATGCTCAGGTCCTCAAGCTTTTTTCCATGTCCTCAGCCAGAAGCTCAAAGAGAAACCTCAGATCCCATGTGCCTAGCTCTAGAACAAGGACAGAAACCCATCAGTTTTCTCCCCAACCTGCAGTAAGACTGGGAGTAAACAGGCATTGCAGTTGGGTTTGCTTTGTTGTCTTTGAGCTCTACTTAAGAGTAAAGTAAACTAAATATGAAAAATTTGAGAGAGGACAGACTTACACTTGGCCATTTCTGATACTAGTACCATTGAGAGTAACAGCTATTTACATAGGTAGCTGGAAAATCTAATAAAACTTTTCAAAGAAAACTGGAATTATGTATGAGTATGTGTGAGAAAGAAGGAGGCAGCATACACAGAAAATGCAGTTGTAAAGGGGGAAGAATGCCAACAAAGGAAGGTGGAGTTGGGGTACTGTTCTGGAGTTGGTATTTTCTGTTTACCACTTGGGAGTGTTTCCTTAATTCACAGGTGTTTCATGATGACAGACTGTGCAATCACAGTGAACTAGATCTAAGCAGGGTAAATAGTTTTCTTGAGTGGGTGTATAGAACAGAAATCGGCTTGTGCCCGCCATGCCCTCCCAAACAAACACCCCAAACGGCTTTAGTGTGGATAGCGGGTCTTTCTACATCCGTCCTTTTGCTTTATACCTCTGACCTTAACGCTGCTTTAGAATGAGCATAAGTCATTCTGGGGGCCTCAGCGTGAGGTCAAGAGCAGCAGGTCTGAGCTCAAACCAAAGTCTTCCTGGACTGCCCCTGCATTCAGCTGGGAGATGTGCCTGGCTTGCTTTAACTCTTCTGATGTCCAGGCAGTGATGGAAGGACACGGGAGTGAAGGCAGCCTGCAGCCCGCACCGGTTCAGTCGCCGAGTCATCCCGAAGCAGATACAGGCCTTGACGGTGACAGCCCAGGAAGCAAAACCACTGTGGCTTGTTCTGCCCTGCCAGACCCCAGCTGGCTTTGCTTTGTGACCTGCTGTGCTTCATCCAGCTTAGCAGGAGTGCAGATAAGAGTGAGGTGCGACACCACCGAGTGGGAAACTTTGAAGTTAATAAAGCATTGTGCCTGGGGAGGTTTGATGCCTCTATCAGTAGTCAGCAGCAAGTGAGGCTTTCATGATTACATTTATTTGAAAATACACATATTTCTTAAGAAGACCCGCCTCAGATACATGCTGGGTTGTGGGGTTTTTTCCCTCTTCCTTTCTTAGTGTTTTTGCTGGGTTGGGGTTTTTTTGTTGTTGTTTTGTTTGTTTTGGTGGTTTTTTTTTTAAACTATGATTTAATTTTCTGAAAACTCTCTTTTCTGAAGTTGGGATTTGAGCTTTTGGAGAGTGGTTCCAAAAAGACTGTTCCTCGGTGTTACAAGAGGAAACCAGCATGGATAAATTCAATGTTCGTTACAGCAGAGTTTGGTGAGGAAAATAGTTCAATCTTGCAGATACTTCTGAATATATCGTTCTTGAGCTGCTGCTTTGGTTTGAAAGAGATTTCTCTTTATTAAGTGATAAGCATTTGTAACATTGGTAAGTTTTGGCTCTAGATAGAGGTTTGTATCCTTACAAAAGGAGAATAAAAAGTGGCTAAATAATCTTCCATGCTTAAGTGTTGTCAAGCTTTACAGAGGAGGAAACTGGATAGAAACTCAGCCTTAAGACTCATTTGTCAGTGGTTTTTAGTAGCTGGCTGCATTAGAGTTTTGTTTTTGATTCATCCTATCCAATATTTATAGGGGATGTTAGAAGCTGGCATCAGCTGGGATTGACACTGATGCAGTCGTAAAACTAGAGACATGTCTGTTGTGACAAGCCTTTGGTATTCTAGCCTTGTCCATTAGTTTTACAGGGAAAGGGCTCTGGTAAATTTAAATAAGCATTAAAATTGGCAGGGGGTAGGGTGGGAAGTAAACGGGTGGAATGGAGGTGTGTATTTATTAGATGGATTAATAATGTGTCTTTATGCTAAAAACAGTCTCATTCTTATAAGCAGTTTTTCCTCATGTTGATACTTTAATAATTTTTCTTAATTCTGTGTTATCTCATTGATGGTAATTCACCCTTCCAGGCTTTAAACATTAATTTTTTTCTGGTTTTTGTTTGCTTTCTTTTCTGCTTTGTTTTACACTGAACTGTTTGTCTTGATGGCTAATGTTGTTTCATTGTATTTTCATTTCTTGGGTAGCTGTCTGTTGTCTCCTGTTCTGTACTTGGATTATACAGTGCAGGGCTGAAATTCCTCTTGTTCTGGATTTGTAACTGTATCAGCAACGTATGAGCACCGGTGTGGAGTTCATACTGAGTACAAGAGTTCACATAATGGATGTTCTATTGTAGTTTGACAGTCCTTTCCCTTTGCTATTAGAAATTGAACAGTGTGACCTATAAACCCTAGAAAATTGGTTTTGATACCAGAGTTTCCTCCTTTACGTGTAAGTATATTATTTATGGCATAATGAAGTGTGATTATTGTCTAAACACTTTCCCATATTGAATACTAATCTGCAGAGAATGAGTGGCAGCCAGGAAAAGCAGTGCTGGTGGGAAAAGGCGCTCTATTCTCCCCTTTTTCCTGCATCACAGTGTGAAGGTAAGAAGCTAAAATAAGCCTGTTTGAACTGACTTGCTTTTTGCTCCTGTGTTAGAATGAAATGCTCTTTCTTATGGATTGGAATTGCTGCGGGTGAATTGGAACTGACATCTGTGTTTAAACAAACCAAACCAGTAAACTTCATTGTAAAGTCTGTTATCTGAAAGAGAACTGAGGTGCTTTGGTTGCAATTGTATGCTTCTAAATACTTCTAAAATGAAAGTGCTTTTAAAATAGTCTTAGTATCTGTAGAAATGTATTTAATTTCAGAGCCTGGAGTTAAGTAAATAGAAAGTTAATCTGACTCCAAAAATACAACATTTTTGAATGTTTCAACCTGAATCATACTTATTAGGTAGCTAATTCTATGAGAGTGTGAAAACACGAGAGTTACCTTTTATGGGTTGGTATAAATAACGTGCCAGCTATTTGGTGAATGTGTGGAATTTCTCTCAAGCTGGCCTCTTGACCGCTCCTTTTACAGTGACAATCTGGGAATTTTTCTGTCCCACACAGAGCTAAGCTCAGGCTTGGAAGGCAGGCTGCTTGCAAGCAGTAGCAGGTGTGCTTTGTGCTTCCAGTGCTCTCTTGCCTCCCAAGAATTCGTAGCATCTGACAGCTGCCCCAAGCCCAGGTTTTCAGTGGGCAGGCAAGAATCCAGCCTTACACACACGCCTTCCCCCCCTTGCATTTACCTTAGGGAGAAGGCAAGAAGGTAAAGGAGAACTTTCTGTACACTGAATTGACAGGCTGTCTGAAGCTTCCTGTTGGTAGAGGGTCAGTGCAAGAAACTTTTGATCAGAGAACCTGGTTCCTTAGTAATCTGGAAGAAGATTAGTCTGTAATTATTACTGAACTATTTTTGGAGTGTTTGGAGTGTACCTTGAAGCGTAACCGACTGAGTGGTGTGCTTGGTGCCATATGCCTGTACTTTGGCGGTTAGGACAGTTGGGGTTACTTTCAGGAGCAACTTCATTCCCAACTATAGGAGCGTGTTTGCACAGTGAGAGAGAATAAATAGATGGATGCCCGCAGGATTTGGATTTGCCTCCTAGCACAGAACCACCTATATTAGAAAAAGCCCTCGGTATTTACAAAGTAGAAATATTTAGTGTCCTTTTGTAAGATTTTTCTTTCCCCAGCAGCGGTGATTGCAGAGGTATTACTGGTGTAGTAGCAAATGCGGTGACGTTCTCTCGAGCGTTGTGTAGTCCTCGAGTTCCCGAGTTGTGACATCTTTTTGCTGACCCCTGCTGGTGAACCCTCGGTTTTTCACCACCTTACTTCATCAGAGGAACACAGAATATTCAGGATGAACGACAACAGAGTCCAGAGCCTGCTTGACACAGGGCAGAATTTCTGTCAAGTACAATAGGTCCAGGATTTCATCTTTTAGACCAGGTTTAACAAAATTAGAGCTTTATCCTCAGAGCTAATGCTATTCTTTAACTAATCTGTAGCTGCACCTAGCTTTATGTATGGGTATTTTTCTATACAGATACAGATGCATGAGATCAATATTTATCAATAAATTTTGATAGTCTGTATGGGAGCTTACTCTGGTAAGTAGAAAGTACAGCCATTTGTGTCAACTTTTTTTTTTTGTGAGCTTCAGTCAGGGTCAGGCTGCTGGTAGAGTGTATTTTGTATGGGTATAGAAGTAGGGATGATCTAATCCACTGTGCAGTATCAGAACTGAAAAATGTTCTGGACCATTTGTACTAAATAAGTAATTCTTGCTCTTTGTACAGTAGTATTTTAGATGTTGTCATTAAATAGCTGTTTTTTTAAATTATTTGTCTATCCAGGTAAGATTTGATCAAGCTTCCATGAGATTGTTTCTCTCTTTAAGGATGTCAAACTAAAAAATCCCCCACAAGAAGAGTTTACATGGCTTAGTGTGTGAAATTCAAGCATACTTCTCTAGGTTCTTCTTTTTGGCTAAATGTAAATAACAGTGTTCCTCCATTCTGTTTTTTTTTCTTCCCTTTTCCTCTGAAACACCCCCACAAACAAAATATAAGAGTGTTACACAAATGCCAAGGGAGAGAATGGTGTAGGAGAATTTGCAGATGTAAAGGATATATCCAATGATGATGAACATCTTTTAGATTTTAATATGGTAAGTGAGCCATTGGTTTGGGGGAGGAGGGATTTTAATGTTTATTTCATAAAGGTGTGCTGCCACATCTTTTCTTTCATCACAGTTTTCAGTATGGTCTCAAATGAAATTCCTACAAAAACCCTTCAAAAGCTTTCCTTTCCTTTGTTTTTTAAATCTCTTCTGTGTCTTGAGCATTCTTGTGAAAAATCCTCAGTGTTGTGCTCAGGGGAGTACAGCCCTTGTACTTCTAGTAGCTAAGCAAACTCGGTTTCCTTTGGGAACACTTGGCTTTTGCTTGTGTGTGCTAAATGTTGAGTTGCCTTTCCCTCAGCTTCTAATTTCAGCAAGTGTAGAGTGGACAGATGTGCACTATGAAGGCAGGAGGGACCAGTAACTAAAGGTGTAAACATAATATATGCTGAGTTCCGAACAAAAGCAGGGAAACGTTTTGCTGTAGGGAAACTCTTTGTGTGTACATGCACTTACTGATACACTTTGAAGCTTTATAGTGATTATGGCACTTAGATTTACACTGCTGACATGCTTGCCATAGCTTTTCTTATTCAGATGAAAATATAGTAGTTTTGTGTCAATTTTAGTCAGATCTGTACTGTGTTTTCTTGATATTTAATACTTAGTACTTGGAGGCAATTTTCTAACGTGACCTGTGATAAGGATGCATTCTGAGTTTATTTTTAATCCTCTTGTTGTTTTGTGCAAATCCTAAACTGAAGGTAGAGGGGGGAAAAATAAAGACCCCACCTTTTTTTCCCTGCTGTTCGCAGTCCTTTCTACATGGTGGACTCTAGTCAGGAAAGTGGAGGACTTGCACTGTAATCATGACATCTCTGTTGAACAAGTACAAAAATATGTAATCTCCCAGCTCAGGAAAAAAACACAAACTTGTTCTTTATTGTTCCCCATCAACACTGTCAGTTTAAATCCTTAGGTTTCTTCTGTTTATGAAGCAAGATGTGCAGATGATATAAATGCTGAGGCAAAACCAAATGGCTTCAGGAAGAAGATCTACTCCAGTGATAGCTCCAGCTCTGAAGATACAGCTTCAGAAGGTGGAAGTGAATGGGCTGATCCGTGTGAGGAGGAGCTTTTTTCTCGAACTCAACTATAAAAACTGCAGAGTAGAACAGATGCTTTAAAAGTAACATGAGATGGAAAACTATCCTCCTTGAGGGTCTGTAGCTCTAAAACAACAACTTGAGTTTCCTCTTCAGTTAATGGATTCAGATGTGTATTTATCTTTCTCTTCTTGCTTATTTTATAGGTGAGGACACAGCTGTCCTGTTGAGGATTATTTTTTCCCCCCAGAAAAACCTATTAAATTCTTGGCTATTTGAAGTAGACTAGATTGTGTTGTCAAATCAAGAATGGATGTGCATGTGCTTGTCTTAGTAGTACCACTGCTTTTTTTGCATCTTAATTGCAGTTATTTTCATTCGTAACTGTAGCCCTACCACTACTACTATCTTCTTAGCATCGCAGTGTCTACAACTACTTCTGCTATTCAGAGACTTCAGCTTTCTGCACATTAGGCTTTGTTCTTTAAGAACTGGGAGATAAATACTTAACACTGTAATCTATCAGTGCCTTTCTGAATGCAGGAGAAAAGCATGAATGACTTGTCCAGTCTTCATTCAGTAAATCTCATAACTTTGAAGTAGGAACAACAGGGTTGTGCTTTAGAGACTTACAGAAACTGTGTTTTCTATCCTATGATTCCCCCTCCCACAAACCACCACCGAGGATACCATGGTTTGTATTTTTGCTAACTGGAGAAGCCAAGGATTTTTTGTAGGTATGGAGGCAATGTGGGGTTTTTTTTGTCCTTTTGGGTNTTTTTTTTTTTTTTTTTTTGTCCTTTTTAGCAACTTGCCAGTTTGGGACAAATTAAAAAGTTACACCAAAAATCATAAACCACTGGGGTGATGTGTGGATTGTTGTGAATTTTGTAACGAGTAATGAGAATGTTGTCTTGTTGCAGATGATGGCATTCATGTAACCTGCAAAAGCATCCCGTACTGAACTTGAGCCTGAATGACTGAAACTATCTAAAATGCTCAGAGTGTTCAATGTTTTAAATGCAAAGGGTCAGTGCTTCACTTGAAAGAAATCCTGTGGCTGCTGCAGTTAGCTGCTGTTGTGGCTGTAATTTAGTAAATCTGTAGTTCATTTTGTGTTTCCGAGAGAATGTGTGGGGCAAGTTATGTGTGCGGTGGGTGGGGGTAGGGAAAGCGATGACTTAAAACATACATGTGTGATTGCAGTAGTGATTGTTGCTTTATGTGACTTGCTTTTAAATTTTCTTTTGTTAACTTTGAAAGTCGATACATTGTCAAGTTGCATCTGTACAAGACTATCAACTCCTTGTGCTTTTGACATATTATGCAAAATGTATAAGCCAGGAGGAGCAATATTTGCAAAACTAAACATTCTAAGTTTTTACCAACTCATAGTTCAAAACCCAACAACTAGTTTATACAATAGCAGCATGTCTGTAACATCATGAAGTGCAGAAAGTCCAATACTGACTTGAAAAGCTTAACCATTAATTTTGACAGGCAATAAACCTCATGAGAACTATAGCTGTTTGAAAAATGTGAGCTGAACTGCCTTTGAAATATGTTCTGTGCTAGAGAGGTTTTCTGAGTAACAGGGTTTTGTTGCCTTTATTCGGTCGATAACATAAGAATTGAAATACATGGTTGGAAAACTATGGCATTCTTTGTGCGACGCTTGCATTCAGATCCTTACTTAAAATTGGCTTGGTTTGTCCTTACCTGGGGACTTCCTTTTGGTCCTCCTCTTTGACTATGTTTTAGGGTTTGTATTCATACAACAAAACTTTTGACACTTTACAGTTTCTTTTCTTAATTTATTTGCAGACTTTGGATAGGTTTTTAAATATTTAACTTTCTTCTGGAGCTTCCTTGAGAGGTTGTTTAGCACCTGCACTGAGAACTAGTTAACTGTAACATGAAAATAAAAAAGAACTTTAGACACAAATTCTTCAAATCACTACAACGAAGAATGGAATAGAACTTATTCGAGAACAAGAAATGACCAAATGGACATATTTCAAACACAAACTTCAGCTCAGTTAATTTTGGCTAGAGCTGCTTCTTGGGTAAGAAAGGGCTCAAAAATAACAAAGGTGTTGCTTGTAGTTACATTGTGGCATGTAATAATTCCAGCACCTTTGGGAAAATAAAATCCTGTATTGAGCTTGGGCAATAACAAATTGTCTTTACTTGTTTTCATAGTTCAATGGCTAAAGCTCTAAAGCTTTCAGTGAGAGTTGAAGTGTGGTTTTTAGTTTTTCTGTATGGATAGAAACACACACAACAACAACAACAACAACAACAGCAACAAAAAAAACACCAACAACAAAAGCATTAAGGGTTGGCATACGCTGAACCGCACTGTGGTATGAAGCGCATTGCATATCCATAGCACTGAAGTATCAGTTTTCCATTCCTGGGCTGAAATTTGTTTCTACTTTTTGCTTCAAGTGGTTGTATTGTTCTGATTTCACGTACACCAGAGTAACTGATTTTGTTTTCTTGTGGAGTTACTTAACACCGAATAAAAATATAAAAGGACAATTGGATGGCGTGCCTGTGTGTTCATTTTATTTGCATAGTGTTTATAACTTAGATACCACATGGCAGCTAAGCATTAAATGTCCTGGAGAGAGAGCATGAGGTTATCTAGTTTGAGAGTCATTTTCATTGCATAATCTGTTTGGTTTTTTTCCCCTCAATACAATGCAGGAAAATTAAATACATCATGTGTGTTCTTTTAAAAATAAATAATTAAAAGAAGACCAGGAAACATAAATAAGCTTAGTCCTCACTTCGATTATTCCGTAAAAAATGTCATAATCTCATATATGTCAGAAACTTCATGTTTAGAGCACGAGACCTCTTGCAAAAAACAAAATTAACCCCCAAAGAAGCTCAGATCCCCTCTCACATAGTGAAGAACTTTTATACTACAGGACCTAAAATAGCAGAATTTATCTGTTTTCAACTTGTGCACAGCTGTCAAGTGGTCAGTATCTCACTTCTACTTTTAGAAAAACTTCATCTATGACAATAAAATGTGTACTGAACCCTCTTTTTTATGAAAAGGATCAAAGACAGACCCAGTTTTGAGTCGTTGGCATTCAGTTTGTGGAAACATATATCGTGATGCTGCAAGTACACAGCCATAGAGACTTGGGATACCATGTGGGGTGGTTACTGCTCCCCTGAATTAGAAGCACAGTCAAAACACATAAATACACGCTTGGGAAATAATGGAAAACAGTTGCTCTGTACGGTCCTTGGGTTGATAATTTTGTTCATTAATATCTAGCATGCTTTAAACTTTGTAGTCAAAACTTTAAATATCTCTTTAAAACAGCAGGAGTGTGTTTTCATTGTGGCAATAGAAAATGCTTGATGAAAGAACTAAATGTGATCAGCCTGGCCTTTCAGTTGCTGTACCTGAATTATTAACTCCGCATAGCCTGAAGAATTAGCATCCAATGTAAACAATGCTTCTGTCATGCAAACCTCAGTGAATTGTCCTTGGCAGCAATTGTGTCTGTCAGTTGTAGGGCAGGATTGAAATGAATGTCAAACGAGGAATGATTTCAGGGGAGTGCTGGCCGCAGGGAAAACCCGTGGAGAGACATCCTTCCCGGGATTCCTTGAGAGCAACTCACTCTTCTACCAGGACCAGTGTGTTAAAGTATTATCCCCAGTGCATTTGTCACCTACCTTTCACAAACAGCATCTCACCTAATTTTGTTTTATGGCTTGTGAGACTAGTAGAAACAGGGCTGCCAGAGGCCTGGTACAAATGAAACTGATGCATTTTACCTTTTATAGTAATATCCCTTTTCCTGTTTCCAAGTTGTATTATAATGTGCAGGTGCTTCTGGAATGTTAAGGAGCTACCTCTGTGCTCCAATGTGCCGATAATAGGATTAAAGGAAAAAACAAAGCTGACGGAGCTGGCAGTGGCTCAAGGGTGCTGCTGCGAAAAAGTGACTGCAGCAAAATGTTGGTTTCCCTGCCCTGCTTCATCATTGTGTATAGCTTCTCCTGTAAAGAACACACCGAGGTCAAAGACTGACATGAGGTGTGTCCGTGTATGTATGCTCCCTTTACCCAACAGCTTTCCTGCAGGGCAGGCGCTTCTGGCAGAACGGTGTCTGTTACTGTCGTGGATTTGCAACCTCAGGACCCTTTTAATCTGACGAGATGCAAAAGCAGCAGTAAGTCTCCCTGTTACTACCAAGCAGGGTCACTTTTAGCGGTAGTGACAGCTGTGTTATACTATGTGATTGTATAGTATCATATATGAATTGCTTTTCACAGAAAGGGTTTTAGAAACTGTTAATGAAGAAGGCTTAACCACCCGTTATTTCTGTGTAGACCTTATTTTCCTCACTACAATGGAGATGTAGCAACTCTCCTTGCATCACAGAACTGAGTAGTCTCGAGTTCTTTAATTTCTTCTATAATCACTCTAAACAATAAAAGTGTTTTTTTAAGGATAGGTGAGCATATTTTCATCTTAATTTCTGTGCTTTTTTTGTTCACAGCAGGGAAAAGCACATTGTGCTACAGTACAGTAGCAGTACTGAACGTGGCTTCATGAGCACTGGAATAGATTGCCTAAAAGAGGAATGCCACTTGCAGTGTTACAGATTTTAGGAATAGATTAGACAAATGGCTCAGAAATTATGTAAATATTTATGCATACATCCTGCCTCAGGCAAAACCAAGGAACTAACTGATATCCACATCTCTCTGAATCCTGCTTTCTGTACAGAAAGAGCTTATATTAAGAAGGACAATTAAATTGATTCCTGGTTTATAGAGAAAAAAACATGATCAGACTGCCTAAGGGACATTAAATTTGTTCATTTTTTCCTTTATTGATCCCAAACTAGTGTTTGAAAAAAATACAACTTGTGTGTTGTTTAAGCCTATCGTCCAGAGAGTAATTTTCCTCACTGGTCTCTACCTGCTATGGTGGGCCACCCTGATCCTGTCCAGGTGCAGGACATAAATTGTTTTTTCTTTTTTGTATGGTTACTTTATTAATACAATAATGAATGCTAAGGACTGTTAGCATAGGTTTTGTTCCTAAAACCCTTTTGGTAGGATATTTCCTTTCTACTTTTAAAATTATTTTTTTTTACATCTTGTAGCTTCTAGTTTTTGTACTGATGTTTGGCTTTTAATTGTCTTCACTTTCAGTTGGGGCTTTTCCCCTAGTCTTTGGACTCTGGAACCCTTAGCTATTTGACAGGTCTTCTTCAACAAGTCTCAGCTGTCATTCACGCTTTTCAAATACTTTTCCGCCATTTCCGTGTCATTTTATTCAATGCAAAAATACTATATTCTTTGAAGCACTGCAGATCCATAGAGCTATTTATTGGATCTGTTTCTGCAATTCTTTTTCTCCCTGACAAATTCTAGTAGAACATTGTATGTGTTGAGTGCAATGCCTTTTATGTTGCAGATTTAATGTATTTGCTTTTGGAAATGCAATTTAAACTCTCCTTGCTTAAGACAGTAAATCGGCTATAGCATCCCAACTTTTCGTTGTGCAGCTGTGCATAACAAAATCCTTGTTTCTTTTTCTGTGATGATTTAGTGACGAGTTGAGATCTGTACCAGAAGTACCACAGAGGCTTTGTTAGCAGGTATTTGTGGGCACTTAAGATTCTGCAATTCTGAGATATTGATACAAGTAGCAGTATTTTTAGTTTGTTTATTTCTTCATACCTTATTACTCATTGTGTCTTTCCTGAACAGCTTGTAGATAGTGATAGAAACGCTCCAGTCACATGCATCATGTTTCAGTAATACAGAATTTAAATGTGCTGGAAAGTCTCACACTATCTTCCCTGCCTTTCCTGTGCTTCATTTTTTTGCTGTCAAGAAGAAAACTTTAGAAACTGTCAACCCTGTAAGTCAGTTCTTACCCAGTGGTAACAGAAAGGTTAACAGTAATGGTGGTCCTAGACCTCTTTATTTTCCTCATCTGTTATCACTTCGTCCTTTATCAGGTTTAAGTTCCTAAGGGAGGAGGCAGCCTTTTAGGAGAAAAAAGTTGGGAAAAAACTTCCTTACTGAAAGTCATCAAGCATTGAAACAGGCTGCCCAGGGAAGTGGTTGAGCCCCCATCCCTGGAGGTGTTTAAAAGACAGGTAGATGCGGTGCTTGAGGACATGGTCTAAGGGTGGACTTGGTGGAGGTAGGTTAATGGTTGGACTGGATGATCTTGACAGTCTCTTCAAACCTTAACGATTCTATGGTTCTACGATTCTCGAGCTGTTCCTGATTTATCCCAAACCTGTTAAGATGTTTTGGTGCATAGACGTTCTGCTGCTCATAGGAGTGCCTGTGCAGATGGTGGCTGTGCTGGGAACGGACTGCTGTCAAACACTGATGTGCAAAAGGCAAAGTGGTTTTGTGAGAGCAGAATTAATTTGTAACAATTTTGAAGTAGAAGAGCATGGTATTGTCCATTTGTCAAAAACATTACCATTTTCTTGTGAGGTACTGTTACTTTTTATCAAATCATCCCGCTCATTGCTACCAGTCAGTGGATTCATTGTTCCCTTTTTCTGTGCCATAAAACGTGCATCAGTTACTTTACCATACATACAGGTAATTTTCCAAAGCAAGGAGGAAAAAAATATCAGTGTCTCATATCTAACACTTTGCCTTCAAGAAAGAACTTTTCTGTCTCTTGGCATGATGGACAGTAAAAGAGATTATCTGTTGCCTGCTACACTTAGCACGCTTGCACTCTTGCTTGTGCTAGCTGAAACGACTTTAAATGACAGTGATGGGAAAGAAGAGACAGGAACCATTGTCAGCTAGTATTCAGAGATCTGCAACTGTTGTATCTTCAGAATATGTAAATCTCTGGTTAAGTAGAGAACAAAAAAAAAAGTACTGAAATGTTTTCTGGTTTGTGAGAAAGAATTCCTGGCCTCAAGATGGATAGGGAGCTGCACAGCTGATTCAATCAAATGAAGCTGTCTGTGGAAGCTGCTTGCATCATACTTGGCCTCTGATGAATGAAATTTCAACCTAGATGTTCCCATCTACTTTAAAAAAAAAAAGTATCGATTGTGAAATTGCTGAAACTTAAAAAAAAAGTCTAAGTGGAGAAAGATTTCACACCCCTACAGGCATAAGAAGCCTAAGGGAAACTTGTGTTTCTGTTCCTTAACTGTACCTTGTTCTAAAGGAACAAAGGAAGGGCTACTACTTTTTCCACAGGTGGTGTATTTTGGAGACATCAGTAACAGAGCACAAACCTTTCAAGTTTTTTTGCAGAGTAACCATAAAAGCAGCATATTGAATTCTGCTGACAGAATATGATCAGTTTGACAGAGCTTTTGAATTTAATGTTCTCAAATAAAATCTCTAATAATTATTATTTTTATGCCACTTAGGTTTTTTGTTTTCTGTTTTTGGGGTTTTTTTGTTTTGTTTTTTGTTTTGGTTGGGTTTTTTTTTTTCCTACTAGGTGAACATCAGGATTTTGTCCCAAGAATGTTTGCAAAATTAAGTAGCTTACAAACTTACACAGCTGTCAATCAGAGCACTGATAACCACTAAGTGACCCAACTACCTTCTCATCATGCTTTTGAGGCTTCAGTTACAACCAATCTGTTAGAACAGGGAGACTTGATTTCTTGGCATTTCTAATGGAGAACTTAGTTTTGTAGAGCTGCTAAACAGAGGTGCTAAAGGTCCCCTTTTCCACTTCATTATGCATTTATACTTGCATACCTGGTAGTACCTGCTGTTTCCTTTTTTTGATAAGGACATGTCACACTTCCATGAGAGCTTACAGTGTGGTGCTGCCCTTAGTCCCGTAATGGCAGCCCTGCAGCTTTTACCAATACAGAGGAATACATAATACTTGCAGACAGAAACTACATCATCTCAGATGGAGGTGACTGTGACAGAGCTGACGCTCACTACTAATGCAAAAAGTCAGCTTTTGCTAATAGCTCAAGACAACCAGAAATGCTGTTTACCTTTCTCCACTGGGTAATACACACAGTCATTCCCATTCAATGGAGTGTATTTTTTAATATATTGAGTAGGCTATGGCTTTCTGTAAATTTGGAGACTGACCCTGGTATTTCTATACTGGGGGACCCTGTTTATTCTGTGTTTTCTTCAGTGCAACAAACAGTTCGAATTTTATTGTGAGAGGGTATGAAAACCCCACTATCTGTGGGTTGGAAATGGAAAATATCCCCCAAAATAAATAAGTTAGAATGGCATCTCAAAGGTATTGTTAGTCAAAATTCTGCCCCTAAATAAGTGCTGACTCAGTAGGCGCCTAACCCCTTGCATGATTTGAAACTGTTAGCTGTACTCTGCACTCCACTACTGCTGAGAGATTTCATGTGGCAGAATTTTCTAGTAGTTTCTTCAGCCTAAATATTATTATGAAGGTGGTAGTGGATTATCTTGTTTGGAGGCACTCGGCAGATAACACAGAATGTCCAAGTGTGTGTTTCCTTTCTGTTATTTACCCTAGGAACCTAACAACTCTGACCCAAGTTTGATGATGCCACAATGAAAATATGCTCTTCTGGTTGCTCCAACTGAATTGATTTCAACTCTCAAAACCAGAAGGAAAATGTTTACTGAAAAAGGAGTTAATGACAGCATATGCTCCAAAATAGTATGTCTTTTGCATATAAACATATTTATAGTGCTTCAAAATTATTTTGCTTTTATTTACCTTCTTTTAATGGTAGTATGCAAGCTGTCTTGCAGACATAGCACTGTTTTTCAAATAAAGATATGCAGGAATTAGTGCCAGTCTTAATTTTGTTGACAGCTGTCTTAGAAATCCAGCAGAGCAAGGCTGAAATTTATCAGTCTCTGGCCCAGTCAGAGCATCTGCAGAGGTGTAATTTTTGTTTCATGGCATGTTCTCAGTGCCTACTTTTGTTATCTTGATGATAACAACCTAATCATCTTGATAGCACCTGTCAGTGGAGTCACAGTGGCTAGCAGTTCGGTACAAGTCTATACCTCAGCCTCTCGGCCATTTATTCAGGTGAAACTTGCCCACATCAAAGCCTGAACAATCACTGCCTTGCTCTTCTTGATACCGATTTAACTACAGTAGTGCAAATTCAGGTATTTCTGCATTTGCTGTGTTCACACTTCCAACTTAAGGATAGAAGAGGTGATGAGAGGCCAGTACTTAACATCCTCAGATAAGATAAAGCACAACTTTTATCTTACTAACACTGTAGAGACAGCATCACTGAGCCTAGGTGCAAAACACATGGTCCTATGAAAAAAAAGCAAGATAAGGAAATGAGAAGGCTGCTCCTGCAAGCTACTGATTGCTTCTAGCTCCGTGTGCAGCGTGGGGGTGGAGAGAAGGGATGTGCAGAATAGGCTGATTATGCAAAGCCCGGACGGCAGAACTTTCCGAGCCGGATGGCAGAGAACTAAAAATCAAACAATACTATAAGAGCAACTACCATCCTGAAGTCTCCTTGTGGAGTTACAGGTCAGTTCCACAGAACTGTGTATACAGCTTCACGTGATGCCCCTGAGCTTCCACGGTCCAAACGTGGCAAAAAGCCACCAAATGTTCCTTTCCTCTTAAACGCAGCCAGGTATGTAAAGGGAGTCCCGCAGCAGACCTCCGGTCCTTGCAGGCCTGGTCGCCCGGTACAGCCCGACGCCCGCGCTGGCGGTGAGGCAGGACGGGCTGCAACCGCCCGGTAGCAGGCGAGCGGCTGTACTCCAGCGCGGGGCTCCTCTGTGTGTTCTCCTCGCCCTCAACTAGAGCCTGCCAGCCTCCAAACCCCCTCCGCTCCTCGGGACCACCCCACCACGTCTGAGCCGGGGCCGCACGACCCGACACTGCACCGCTGACCTAGCCTCGGGCACGCTGAAGCGATTCAAAATGGCGGCTAGCGCACAGCCCCAGCACCCAGCTGCCCCCTCCCACCTCCCCGGCCGCGCAGGCGTTTCCTTCCTCGGCGGGCGGCGCTTCTCAACACCGGCTGGGGAGGGGGAGCGGCAGTGGGGAGGGAGGTGTTCGAGCGGCGGGGGCCGGAGCGTCCCGGGAGGAGCGCAGCACCTGTCCCGCCGGCAGAGCCCNNCAGGGCCCACCGCTGCCCCCGCCCGCAGCCAGGTGTGCACCGCGCCGGGGCCACCGCGGGGGCAGGCGCCATGGAAGGCCCCGCGCCTTGCCGAGAGTGTGCTCGGCTGGCGAGCGCTGCGCCGCCTCATCTTCTCTGAACCCGCAGCTTCTCTGCGGGGACCGGAGAGAAACATGGACCGTCCGTCGCAGCCGGCAGCCGCCTGCTAGTCCCGCAGCAGCTCTGGGACGGGTTGGGCATGGCCCAGCGTGAGGAGAGCGACGGAGGGCAGCGCTGCCCCGGTG
>VXBZ01005092.1:600629-611352 GCA_013399135.1 Heliornis fulica | reverse complement strand
GGGAGTGGAGTGGTGTTTTGTTGATTGGGGTTTATTTCAGCTTTTTTTTTTCTTTGTGTGTGTTCTTGTTGGGTTCGTTTTATTTGTGGTTTTTTTTTTTGTTTCGATGGTTTTTGTTTTTGTTTTTTAACGAAGGGACCCGACTAGGAAACTCGCAGTGTCAGGTCAGCCCCGAAACCCGTGAAAAAGAATCAACTTTCATACCTCTCGCTGCCTCTCTAGCTGAAGTCTCCTAGGCAATTCCCAAAGACCAAACAAAACTACAGCTAACATCAGCTGAAGTTCTCAAGGCGCTGCTGCCGGTTTCATGTGGCCTCAGATTTTTTCAGTGTGGGGAGGAATAAAAGCCGTGTAAACTGTTTCTGGAGCAGAGGCTTTAAAAGAACACTGATTTATTTACATTGCCTGCCTGATGTAGCAAAAAAGTAGAATGGCAAATGGTTCACTTACGATTTCGCTCCAAGCACTCTGCTCAGATTTGTAAAGCTTGCACTTAGCTTGTGCTTAGAAAGAGTCACAGCTGGGAGATAGATAAAAGAATTCTTTATTTAAAAAATTCCTAACTTGTTACCTCTCTTTTTGCCATTAAAGTTTTGGCAGTGCTTACGTATATAGCCTTAATTGCTATATCTCACACTGTTGAAAGCTAGGCTTTGTAGGCTCAGGAATTCTTCACTGTCAGCAAGGCTGTGGCTTCTAGATCGTGAACATAAATAATCTGAACCGAGTAATGTTTAATGAACAAAGCTGGGTTTGATGCTTGTGGGTGCTGAGTTCACCTGCAGTTGCGCTTAATAGAGGCAATGTCTTTCTTTGTACATGCAACAAAAACATTGTCAAGTGCAGGGAGAGTGTAAACACAGGGAAAGAAAACACTTTTCCTTTAAAAAAAAAAATCGAAACAGTTGCAACTTTGTAACTGAGGAAATTTCTTGCTCTTCAAACTGTAAAAAAGAAAAATGCTGACAGATAAGAGCCAGGGTGTGTGATAAAAATTGAGATGCTTGATTTTAGATGTTAACTGTTTGAGAACTGGTATATAAACCATTCTTCTCATTCCTGAGAGGCAATAAGATGTAACTCCTGTCTTACCCTTTCTTCTAAAAAAGTTTGTTCTCTGAGTTGCACTGCAAGTCATAGCATACTTGGAAGAATGTGATTTTGAATTGGCATCTCTGATCTGTGTTTTTCTCTAATGGCTTGGCATTGCTGTTAACTGTCAACTTTACACTAAAATGGGTTAAAAAGTGATTTTATCATAGTTCTTGGGAATTATAATCAAATATAACTGGTTACCTCTGTGTGGTTGAGTGATATGCAAAGCGAAAATCAGTTTTAAAGCCTCTGGTTAATGTCAGAACTTGCCTTCTTGCACGCTGTGATCAGAAGCTGGGGAATGTAAGGCTACAAAACTATCTGGTGCCCTTAGTGCTTGTGTTGAAAGAGTTAATGAGTAAACAATAAATACCTACCCCCTCATTGCCATATGTGACCGCTGCTGTGTTTTCGATTTCACTTTCCCATGCTATCTATCTCTCTTCTGGGATACTCACGCTTATGAGATTGTAGTTCCTAGGAGATGTAGAATGATAAGAATGTGCAAATATAATTTTTATCTAGATGATAACATAAGTAAACCATGGGGATTATGAGTTTTGTGCAGATGAAATTGCTTATTCTTTCTCAATAGTTTATTATACTACTAATACTTTAATAATGCTATGTTTATTATGAAGCCAATGTGTTATAATGTTATGCTAATAAGTGACTTGTGGAAAGAAGTTAGTATTGGAGCACACAACACTTAGAATGTTTGACATCACTTGTCAGATTTTGCATTACAAGCAAGGCAGCTAAAATGACTATAAATATAAATTCCTCCCATCATTAAAAATTAACCTACAACCACTTAATACAAAGTGAATCTCATGTATATTTTGGACAGCTGATTACACCTCAAGTTTTCATTGATACTTCAAAGCTCCCCACAGTTTTGCTGAACGGTGTAAAATCTTAGTAGCTAGTTATTGCATAATTTGCTCCAGCAAGTTGTAGCTGTTATATACTTCTGCATTTGCTGGTTGCCCATTTATATGGTCTCTTCCTGTTAAACATCTTGCTTAAAAAATACTAAGCCCAATTAAAATAGCTTCAGTACCCTGTGAGGAAATCTATTTTCACTTTTCTTTGAACTCTCTTGTATACAGAATTGTTTGGCCTCTTGAGCTGCTTTACTTACTAGCTCTTCTGAGGTGGCTTGAACACTTACCATTTATAAGTTTAGGGAAGAAAAGCTGTGCAATTGAACTGCAATTGAACTGTACAAGGCTGCTCCTTGGGAAAATCATTGAGCAGAAGTGAAGGTAACCACTGAAAGAATTTATTATGGGAATGTGCTTGTGTTATTTATGCAAACATTATCTAAGTTGTTCCTGGCTGATTAAATTTCTGTGCTTTTCCTTGCTTATTTGGTTCCATAGTGTGTGTGAGTGTGTATATATTAATGTTGGGGCTGAGTGGGCTCTTGGATAAAGAGCAATGAAATTAATATATGGAGGGATGGGTGAGCAGGGGGAAAACAGTAAGATGTAAGTTGGATGAACACATGAATCTAAGCAAGAAGGCTGAGAGCAGGAGATCCAAGTATATGCGACAGCAATTGTCATATTTGTACACTGGTTACTATCACAGTTAAGTTAATGAAGTAGAATAGTTTATTGCCTATATTAAGGGACCATTGTTCAGGCAATTTCTTTTGTTTTTTTCTGGCCCATGTAATTCTTGAACAGAAAGGCTTGTAATGTATGCATTTGGTATGGTAGCTATATCAAGACAATCCTTTAAATTTCAAGGGGTGTAAACTTTTCAAACTGTGGTAATGTGAAAGAAGAAAAGTTGCTATAGCAACACTATAAGAAAAGCATACATCTTCATAGCTTTTTAATTGAAACAATACATTTGAAACCTTGCTTATCCAAGGGATTAGGCAATTGATGAATTGATTGATTTGGTTGGGTAGTATGTGGTTTGCTGTTAAGTTCTGGAAAGGTCTAAAACCCAAAATATCTAGGGTTGTTTCTACTTGACTTTTCCTGACGCTTTAGGAGTGACCTGGAGTGTCAGATCAGCTAATGAATAGCATTTGAGTAGTAAGCTGAAAAGTTGATATAGTGTATGGAGTACCTTTGGGTTCATGGACTTCTCGTGCGACTGAAAGCTAGTGACAAAAAATGTGAAGATTCGGACCAGTGGAATGTGTTTGAAATGTATTTTCTGTCACTCCCTGCCTGTCAGTCTCACAGTGCCAAAGTATATTGATGTGTTCAGATCTAAGAACGGACACTGTGTCAAACTCTGGTGTTTGGCAGGGCTTCGGTGCCCACTAACCCGTGGCTTGGAACTGCTGGGAGGAACCACTTTTCCCAAATAAGATGTTTGAGTTTTGGTTTCTTTGGTGTGTTTTTTTTTTTTGTGTAAAGGAGTATGTGGGGAGGACAACTGGCACCTTTAATTTAGTGCTACACTGTAGAGAGACACCAGAAGCAGGAAGGCCAGGCTTCAGGAACTGGTGAAAAATCTGTCCAGAAAGCAAGCTGTTGGCAAGATGGGGGGAGTATGCTTCACTCCTTCACGCTTATCTCAGAGTGTTTCAGAGTGAAGAAGCTGAAGCAATATGTGCTTATTTGTTTTGCCAAGTGCTGCAGAGTAATTACACTGTGAACTCTAGCAAAGCTGTAGATAACTGTTCATACAGAAAGAGATGTATGCAATGTCACAATAATAATGTTTTAAAGGGTCAGTAACTGTTCCGGGAGCCAGGTCAGCAGTCTCAGGTTTATGGAAGGCTGCAGTTGCCCACAAGGACGATGCATCTAGCTTCCAGCTCATACTTGACTGCCCTCTCTTTGAAGTTTGTTTAGATTTAGACTGGAAGTGGGGCACTGACTGGATTAATGAACCTGATGGAAGCCCCTGGGGAGACAGTGTGAATGTATACTGCAGATATGAAGGGCAGCAATCCCTGAGTGCAGTAAATATATTTGCTGGTGTCAGTTTTACTGTAGGTGCACTGATGAAGTACATCATGCATATTATCAAAACGTTGCCTATATGGATAGCTTTATAACTATAAGATTTTTGCACTTCTTGCTTAATGCAAAACTGGAATATTATGCGTTCTGTTTCAGCAACAAATTTATTATCAATTTTATAGTTTCCAGAAGAATGCTAAGAAGTTCTGTTTAATTAAACACTCCATGGAAACAGGTTTTGTAGCCCCCCCAACAGCAATAAATATGCATTTATGACTGTATAAAGATGAATTTAAAATATTTTTCTTAATATTGATGTGGAATATCACTGCGTGTTTTACAGTATATAATTTCACTTTTGGGAAATCTATATGAGGGAAATGGTGGCACACAAACTGCTTATGAAAAGCTTTTCATGCTTGAAGTTTTCTAGAAGCTTTATTTAAGTTGCCATTGTCCTGATTGTTCAAGCAGGGGGAAGGGTTCATAATCACATGTAAGAGAAGGTGAATAACTTTTAATTAAAAACTGAAATTGTGACAGGAGTGAATGTGTTTAAACCAAACCAAAAAAACTGCCAACAACAGCAAACAGTCCAGGACAAACCACAAACTTCCTGCAAACTCACAATCTTTTTCTCTCTTTCAAACCAGTTACTAGATGGACCAAGACGAATGATGTAAATTTATCCAACTCTTTAAACGGTTTGAGCTTCATGGGAATCCTGGATGCAAGAGTGGGCAGTAGCATCCAGAGCCTTCAAAACTTGAACTCTGGGACCTCAAGATCTCTCTCGTTGCCTGATTATGGGCTTGGCCAGCTGTCCAGTGCTTTGGAAGATTGTCATAGCCTTAAATCAGTGGATTCTGGTATCCCAACTCTAGAAATAGGAAATCCAGAGCCTGTTCACTGCGGTGTGTTAAGTGTGAAGAGAAAACAGTCGGAACCTGAATTTGTGCCTGACAGGGCTTTCCAGAGCGCGTGCACGCTGCCGTCTTACGTGCCTCCACATTCTCTGACTTCTGAACAGGACCATGCTGTGCGAAAATCCTCTACTTTCCCAAGAACTGGGTATGACACCGTCAAACTTTACAGTCCAGCTTCAAAAACTCTGAATCGGAGCGATGACATCTCTGTCTGTAGTATTTCTAGTCTTAGCACGGAACTGTCGACAACTCTATCAGTTAGCAATGAAGACATTTTGGACTTTGTGGTCACAAGCAGTTCAAGTGCAATTGTGGATCTTGAGACCGATGAGGCGCACTTCTCGGATGTTACCCTGAATTCCACCAAGGAGAGCAGTGATCAGAGCCAGACGGAGTGTTGTCAAGAGACAGACATGGACAGTAAGCGAAAAATATTGGGGCCTTTTACAAACTTCTTTGCCAGGTAATGTTTCTGTAAAATATATCTCTATTTCAACAGGGCAATTAAGTAAGATCATAGGAGAAAATTCTTGTGTTATCTTTTACACTTTGAGGAGGTAATAGCTTGTTATTTTAATTTGAATTGGCATTAAGATATTTTTTCTGTACTGGGTAAGTTGGCAAATATTGGTAGGGACTAAGGCTCTGAATCCTACTCTCATCTCTTGTGACATATGGAAGCATCTTAACACTTCTTAAAATATTCCTCTGTGTTACAGTAAAAGGAATTTTGAATAAGGGTTTTCCTCTTGGCTTCTCCAGTGATGCGTTTTGTATTTATGGCTAAGGTCCTTAATCTCATGTCCCATGAAGAGGTAAGTATGCTTGGGGTCCATGCCTGCATTGAAGAATTTTGGCATCTACGGATTCGTAAGTGATATAATAGTGGTGGAGTATTTTACGTAAAGCTTAACAGACAAATACTTGCTAAACACTAACATGACTATTATATTTGTCCAAATCTTGCGTGTAGATTTGTTAGTTACTTTTTTCCTCCATTTTTGTATGGAATGAGAGCATGTGATGTTTTGTTACTTGGTGAAACAAAAGCATTGGTCACTTAAAGCAGTTACATGACCTGTTCTAAACATGGTTCTTGTATGAACAGTAAGGTGTTCTAATTGCAGGTACCCAAAGTGGCGAATGAGGAAGAGGACTAGAGTACTCTGTAGAGTTTAGGTTGTTTGTTGGTGGGGTGGTTTGTTGTTTGTTTGTTTTGTGGGGTGGGTTTTTTTGTTTGTTTTTATTTAAGGCCTTCATAATTACTTTTTTAGGATATTATATCTGAAGTATGTTGCGATTTGAAGAAAAGTTCTAGAAATAAACTTCAGGCATCAAGCAGGGCTAGCTCTATCTAACCAGTTTTGAACATGTGATTGCTTTGGCTAATCTTTTTTCCTCGCGTGAACTTTTTTTTGTACAACATTAATAGGATGATATGAATAGGGTGATAAAATACTTAGAAAATTGGCAAACATCATACTTTTAAAGAGCCTTATTTGCAAAGCTTGGGAAGCAGTTTCATTAGAGCTTCTAAACTTGCTGAAGCCTTCATTGATTTTTATTCTTAGAGTCCTGTGCAGCAGGACTCCAGTCATCAGTCATGTTTGAGGTGTTGAAGCTTTTGTGGACCTCTGTCTGTTTGTTGCCATGGAACCAGACTTAATTCTGAAACAGGAGGTTTCTCAGCACTTCAAAGCATGAACTTTTGTTACCCATTCTGATAGCACAACTACTACCTCAAAAAATGCTGTCCTTCAGCCTGGAGGGAGCTCAGTGGAACAGGCACATTTAGACCTTGCTCAGAGTAGGATTTTAACTGCTTCTCAACTTTTGTCATCCAAAAAAATAGATCCCCATGTCCTAATGCTGTTCTAGTTGAGTCTCTAGTGGTTTTTCCAGTTATAGAAACAGTAGTACTCACTAGACAGAACTTTTTAAACTGATTTTTTTTTTTCTTCCAGATAAATTCCATAGAACAAAGTCTGTCCTTTCTACCTTTTAAATGGGGAGCAAGTAATCTTGGTTATCTTGTGATGTCACCATGAGAATGTAAGGGTTAAGATCAAGCAATATGATTTGCTTTGAAGTTCCAGGTGCTCTCTTTGTAATCTGGACTTTAGTATCATTCCCTTTAACATCAATTTTCTGCTCTGTTTTGAAAACAAGAGTTCCTCACTTTTTGTCTGTACTTGCACCAGCACCCATCCATATTTTATGCATCCGTTCTCTTATGTCACTTGACTTGGTGGTGAGTTTCACAGGTACTGAACAAGCAGGGAGTTTCTGAGGACCCTTCTGTGCCTCAGGGGGTACTGCCTATATTTATACTGACAACATTGTTAAGGATCAAAACACGCTGTTGCTGGTTTTTGTTGATACTTGCATCTGCTGTCCGTGGGGTTGGAATTGCTTCCTGTAATAATCCCATATAGCTCCTGTAACCTCTACTATGCTCCTTGGATTCCCAGGGCTGAGCTGAGTGGTTCAGTAAATGAACTTGGGCACTGCCACGTCTTGTTTGAAAGGGGCCTTCCTAGCTAGCTCACCCTGTGCTTTGTGACAGGGTTTGTGTAGGGTGTTAGATGAGGCAGATGATTTTGTAACAGTCTCTTTGAAGACTGGCTTGCAGGGAAGGGTGCTTCTACAAGTAGTTTGTAAAAAGTGGTGTGGCAGTAGGTATACACACAGTCCTAGTGTTCTTAGCACTTCACTGGGCTGAAAGGAGTGTTGCTTGAGATTCACAGGTTTGCAGGTTAAGTGTGTAAACCTTCCCTTCAGAAAGCCAAGGATGAACTGTGGCAGGAGAAAGTCAAACTGCTTTGGTCAGTGCTTGGTGTGCTTGTGTACCACATGGAGGAGCAAGCACCTGAGTGCTTTGTACACAACCTTTTTGCCTTCTAGCATCCTGATGGCTGTGGGGCGAGGCTGCTTTGTGGGGCCTCTCAGCCTTCATCTGCAGGTTTACCTCTTTTTGAGGGTTTCTTCTGGGTAGCAGGAGATGAGTTTGAACCACTGAGAGGGAAGATGAATCAGCTGTTTTTTCTCAAGTTCTTTATACTTTGTAAAAGGAGAAACCTTGTTGCTTGTCAGGGCAGCTGTGCTTGTATTGAACCCCACGTTTCATCCCAGAATGTGCGGAGTTTTATGAACTTGTCAAGACTGAGTTTGCTCTGGACCTGCCAGTTAAGATTTGCATCTGCCTCTTGATATAATACTGACAAAAACTAGATGCCTACAGTACTTGGTCACATGTATGTACCACATGTATGTCAATTAAGGATAAATCTTCTATCATATTAAGAAGGTGCTTAGAGTAGCACCTGCTTTGGAATGTCAAATTATTTCTTAGCACTCTGTAGTTTTATTTTTCCTTGTGAGACTGTGTGTATGTGTGCATGTACACTGTGCATGAGGTTGCTTGTTTTGTATCAGTTGTGTCAATATTTGTGATGTGTTATGAAACGTTGGTGTTGGCTTAGGGCTGCAATTGAAAATTGAGTTATAGAGGAGATTGAAGAAAGGAGAACCTCATTGGTTTGTTGCCTGTCAATCCTGGCACCTTCAAGGGCACTTGGGAGCAGAGTGCCCCTGCCCTGCCTTCTTGAGCAATATGGTGAATTAAGTTTCCTGGACTGCTCCTCTGGCTCTGTTGCACACTCTTCAGCAGTTGGAGACTTCAAAAGGTCTGGTTGTTTCCTCATTTATTACTTGCCTCTATGGGCATGGCAGGAAAGTCCAAAGTGAGAAAAGACACTGCTTTCCTACCTCTTGACACATAGTTTTCCTCTTGAAAGAGCTTAAGGCATTGAAGGTGCAGCACTTGGTGGAGTACTAGCCTTATTAGGCTTCAAGTTAGCGCATGGAGATGGATTATTGCTCCTGAAAGCAGCTGTAGTGCTGGTGGCTGACGAAGAAACCTGACATTGCTTGCACCGGTACTTGCATCCGCTCTGAAAGGCCGGAGGTCTTTCATACAAAGCACAAGTTTGAATTAATTTGAGTATGTGTAGGACCTTGGTTTGAGCTGTAGTGTGAACAAATAATTGGCTGGGAGGCTAAAAAGTCAGTGGCTTGTCTTTTGCCCTGATGACCCAGAGTAGCATAGGTTAATGAGTTTTACCTTCGGACTTTATTTCTGAGCCATACTGCTGAAACATAGACTCGGGTTTTTAAGCAACTTTGCTGTAGAAGTTGTACTTTTCATTTATCCTTTTAATTTAGAAATTTGGAGAACGAGGATGGAGTTTTTCGTGGTTATACACAGAATGTCCATAAAAAGGAGTAGGAGTATGTTCAGTTAAATAATAAGCCATGCATGTCCCTTCCTTTTGAATGGACTACAGGAATCCTGTCTTTACTTATTCTACTGCTGTAGATGATATTATCTGTTTTTCTGGGAAACTGGGTCCTATTCAGACTGGTCCTAGAAGTTTTGGATCCATGTTTTCTCTGATCGTGGGAAACCTCTGCAGAGAATAGGGGCTACAGATGAAATAAAAGGCTTTAAGGTACTATGTTTTACTGTTTCCAAAGAATCTGTATTTCTGAGGGAAAGCTTCTGGATAGGATTGCATCCTATATTGTATATGGAGGCACAAACCTAATCAGAATGTGACCTTACTTGTAGTTTGAGAAAACAGGCTTAAGTTTAACAATAACAACTGTTTTCAGCATTCAGTTTGAAGTAATGTAACTCATACATTTATTTATCACATACATACGTGTTTTGAGGTGACTGGTCACATTTAATTGGGAATTCTGAACTTGAGAAATCAATACTGTGATACCATAGATAATTTACCTGTGTTAATGAATAGGACCCGTTCATTATACCATTTGTTCATGTTTTCTTATTGTACTTCTCTAATCTTGGTGTTAAGAAGGTAGAATAACAAGGACCACTAGACTGTTGACTTTCCACTTTCATCTCCAGAGAATTCACTGACCACACGAGGGAAGAGAAAAAAATAATATAATATCTCGAATTGTGGAATCATAATTAAACTTTTTATATGATGTTGTCTCCCCTTCTGTGCATATTTTATGTTAAATGAAGCCTATTAGAATATAAGCTGTTCAGGTGGAGACAGGCTGAGAACAGGACTGAAGTGTGTAGGAGGAGGGACAGAAAGAGCTGTGTGTGCTGTGGGGGAGGATGAGTACACTGCTTTTAACCACAGATGAAGAAAAAAATACTAGTTGAGCTGCACATGGAGCTGTCCAGAACCTGGGAAGAAGGACTGCAGAAACCTGCCCTCTGGCAGAGGGAGCACACATGGACACACAGAGCAGGCTGCTTCATTGCCCTGTGGGTGGGCTGTGCTCCCAAGGTGTGCTTACCCAATCCTTGGGATTTGCTCCCCAGTTGGAGGGAAAAGTGGAATTTGGTGGCAGTTTTGTCCCTCCCAACTGCTTTTTCTGGGTGCATTTGAGCTAATTGTCAATAACAGGCACTTAAAAGGGATGGGGTGGGGGGGAGGTGGCAAACAAGCTTATATCGCAGTGATGTGGGAAGCAGCATAGACACAGAGGACCTATATTGACAGATGATGCTGCAAACAGTATTTTGGCAGTCCATGACGCATTCTGGTATACTTCTCTGATAGGTGCTTTAGCCTTCCCATGGTGATTTCGAATACTAATTTAGAATCATAGAATCATAGAATGATTAGGGTTGGAAGCGACTCCCAGAGGTCATCCAGTTCAACCCCCTGCAAGAAGCAGGGACACCCCCAGCTAGATCAGGTTGCTCAGGGCCTCATC
>VXBZ01005092.1:576413-594726 GCA_013399135.1 Heliornis fulica | reverse complement strand
AAAAAACACCAAAAAAACCCTACAGAAACCCCAACACCCCCAAACCAAACCGAACTACACAAGTGAACTCGAAATCCCTGACATAGTATGAAGAGAGAAAGCAATGCCTGGTGCCCTAGAACATACAGTGGAAGTCATGCAGACAGAGTGAGCTGCGCGATTGCTGTGCCATCTGCTAGATAAGCTGTGGAACAGGTTACTTACTATGATGCTCTCTCTTAAGGGAAAACAGATAGCTAAGGTATTGGAATAGAACTGAAAGCAAGCTGGTGGGATTGGCTTCTCCAGTTTAGTTCATCTGCTCACAGAATCACAGAGTGATAGGGTTTGGAAGGGACCTTGAAACATCATCTAGTCCAATCCCCCTTCCAGAACAGGCACTGGCGGCAGACAGCTATTGTACTTTATAATTCCAGTTCATCTTTATATTGCTCTAAGGATTAAGACCTACTGCTACTCTTAAAATCCCTCAGAGGAAATTGTTGCGTGAATATTCCTGTGCTGGTAACTTCGTATGTGGATAGACAAGGAGACAGTATTGCCTGCTGGTCCTTCAATTTTCATGCTGTCACAGTGATAATGAGCTGTGGTGAAAAGCATTCTACTTGAACGAGAAGATTTGAATGTACGCGAAAAACTGTCACACAGGTACGCCTCCTTGTGGGTGGGGCTCTTCCTGGTGTCCCCGAAGCTAGATGTCTTGTTTTCTTTTAAGTTAATATGTAGTCTGGAATTGAGTTTGTTGGCTTCTGAAGTAGTGACAACTTGAAATAAAATCTTCTGTAAGAGTAGCTAGCCTGTCTTGCATCATGTATCCTACTTACCTGCAGTGGTTTTGATGATGATATTCCTGTCATGTTTTCCTTTTCATTCTTAGATACGTTTTAGAACTGATTTGTTGGTATTTCTGCATTTAAAATTGGCTAAAAATATATGTATGTATGTGAGAAAATAAAATCACATGTTTGTCTCTTCTGTCTCTCTTCACGTTTTTATTTCCCTGGTAGTTCTCTCAAATGATCCTATCAATCCATCATTTCAGGCATTCTTGTATACTTGTTATGAACTTGTGGAGGGGTAAAAAGATAGTTACATGCAGAAGCCCTTCAGATTATTGAACAGAGTGGGTTCTTTATGTTGCCAAAGTGAAAGAATTACTGGTGGAAAGAAAGCAAATTCAACTGAGATACCTTTGTTGGAAGGTGTTTTTGTGATGGTCTCTTTCCCCTGTCCCCATTTCCTGCACCACCACACTCCCCCCGAGCCCCCACCAGCATTATCAGTTATAGTGATTGGTGGCAGTGTAGTCAAACATGTGATCAATGCTCTAGTTAGCTTATAAATCTTTAAGTAGTGTTACAAGCGTAATGATGACCGTAAGAGACCTTTATAACATTGAAATGGAGTATGCTAGTTAAAGCAAATCTTTGAGATTAATCCCATAGCTTACCAGTAGAATTATAATTTAATGCTTTAAAAAGTGTTAAGAGGGAAAACATGGCAGTATGTTTCTGTTTTCCATGCTGTTCTTTAGTGTCTTTCCTACAATTGTGTCTTCTAAATCTTAATGCTGTTTCTTTTGTGAGGTGGGGTAGGGGAAAACTGAAAGGGGGTTTGTAGAAGTATAGTTACTGCTTTGGAGTCCGTTCTTAAATCACTTGTGTGATTTCTGTACCTAAAAACTTTCTTCTTATCTTTTAATATGATAATCTGTTCCTCGTTTTAGTTTCAAGGTAATTGTACCCTTGTGATATAGAAGCACGTGACCATTTGTGTAAATATATGCATGTTGAAGGATGGCAGTACAGTGCACTCAGTTGACCTTAAAATACATTCTGTCAGCTTCTGCTTGTGCCTTGACTGCTTGCCTTGTATTAAACATTTCTCCTGGACTCCAAGCAATAGTATCTCTTTTGGTATATTTATGATATTATTGATGTTAACTGATACAAAGCCAACAGGAAAATAATATTTTTTTAGTGCCCTGGTTGTTCCTATTGCCAATGTGTGTCCAGCCATTTTAGAACATGAAGCTCAATATAGCTTTATTTCCCGAAATGCCACGCTCCATGAGTAAGAAACAACCTGTACTTGCTGGGTCAACCCACTGGACATTAAGGTTGTAACTAAGTAAGGGAAAGCAGCAATGCCAGATTGTATCTGGTATTAAGGGGCTGTAGCTGCCTGCTCATTCAAGTAGCAAAAATGCTTTTGTCTAAGTAGAATTTTTAGGTTTTGGGGTTTTTTTTATTCTAAATGAAGGAGCAAAAGCCTATAGCTAAGTTTCCAGAAAGCATGTAAATAATTGAGCTAGCCTGAAAGTATTTGAATATTTGCTGAACTAGCCAGCAGGACAAAAGAATATCTGGCTTTGTGTTTTTGTAATCCAGCCATGCTGTGGTTGTAGAATATCTGCTATGCTCTTGGAAGTGCTGAGGGCTACCGAAAGGATGAAGATTGGTCTATACTGTATGCCCAGGTTTATAAAAACATAGCTGTGTTGAAAAAATGCAAGTCTGGCATACTGCTTTATGCTAAAAAAACTAACAATAAAAATAATGTTCAGTGACTTTGTCTAGCTTTATGACTGTTACCACAGTGTTTAAGATGGTTAATTTGAGACAGTTCAGAGACTCCAGAATTAATGTGTGTTTTATAGCTACTTCTAAGGTTATTCAGGACAAACAGTCTTTATGAAAGCAGACCAAATACGTTAAAAGGCTACTATGTCTGCAACTTCTTTGTGATTTTTGATAGCAATGTGTCATAGCAGGCAGGTGAAGAAAGTGTATGCTGCAAGAGGTTGTGTCTTTCTTTAAAACAGTGAGGCTGAATAATCTAGAAGGAGGCTAAAAAAGGTTATTTTTTTCAAATTTAGAAACTTTGGAAAGTCACAACTGAACTCTTTAATCTACTAAAAATTCTTATTGAGTCCATTGCCCAATATGGTGATAATACTGCATAACGCTTTTCTTCAAGGTGGGAAACAATGCATTCCAAAACAACCACAAGAGGAGCTGGAATATCTGATTGGGATACATAAGCTCAGCAAACTGTCTATCCTTCTCTATTGTAATTAATCAATGCTTTTTCTTAATCAGACTTTTCTTTTTTTTTGTAGGAATTTGTTTGCCAGAAAGCAAAGCTTTTCAAGATTTGAAAAACAAAATGAGGTGGGATGGAAGTTGTTTGGGAAAGTACCTCTCAGAGAAAACTCACAGAAAGATCCAAAGAAAACAGAAAAGGTATTTTTTTAATTCTGTGTTAGGATTAGTGGTGAATGTAGATGCCAAGTTTATTATTTGTGTATATGATTGTGAAACCTATTTGTTTGAGTTCTGTAGAATTTTTTGGACAGTATCAAAGAAAATATTTAATTGAATTTTTTTTTTACTTCCATTATAACAAATGGAAGTTCAAAATAATGCATATTAAGTGGTCATTACTTTGAGTACTCTATGAAAACACATATCACTTTGGTATAAGGCATTTCATATGGATATTCAAAGTATATGAATGTGTATTTGTTTTTTATTCATGTTTAGTACGAATTTATCTTGTTCTAGCTTTCACTGGTCTGTGGTCTTGGTGTCATAGAGGCATCTAACATGATGTTTGAAGGGAAATTGTGTTCTAATGGGCCGTGGTTTATTTGTGCAAAAATAATAATTAAAAATACATGTCAAGATAGAGTGAATGTGGCAGAGTTCCAGAAACTTGTATAGGAATCCTGGTTTCACCCATTCCTTGTTTTTTGGAGTATTTGCTGCTTGGAGGTGAAATTTTTCATATGTGGGACTTAGGATGAAATTTTGGTTAGTGACTTTAAACGTTGGAACAATGTAATACTGTTCAGAATAAGTCAGTGGAATAAAATTGATTTTTTCTTTTTTATTCTGCTTGTAGGCTATAGCTCAAAAGGGAGTGTGTGTTGAAATTAATTATTGAAGTCAGTCCTTGAATAGAGAAACTTTAAAAGCATCAACTGAGATAATTTTCTTCATAGTAGTTAATACAGGACTGTGTTTTGGATTTGGGCTGGAAACAGTGTTGGTGATACAGAGACGTTTTTGTTATTGCTGAGCAAAGGGCTTTTCTTCTGCTCACCCCACCGTGTGGCTGTGGGTGCACAAGGAGTTGGGAGACACAGCTGAGACAGCTGACACCAGTGACCAAGCACATTCCATACCATATGGCATAGTGCTCAGTATGTAAGGGGCTGGGGGAATAAGGGTGGGTGTGTGTGTGACATCTGGAATGATGGCATTTGCCTTCCCAAGTCACTGTTACATATGATGGAGCCCTGCTTTCCTGGGAATGGCTGAACACCTGCCTGCCCATGGGAAGCAAGGAATAAATTCCTTATTTTGCTTTGCTTATGTGTGCCACTTTTTCTTTCCCTATTAAATGGTCTTTATCTCAACCCATGAATTTTCTCACTCTTAGGTTCTTTCCCAATGGTGGTTGTGTAAGTGTGGGGCTTAGCTGCTGCCTGGGGTTAGTCCATGACAAACACCAAAGAATTTAGGTTTATCTCCACCTTTGTTGCGGCTGAACTAATTTTGACGTTGTTTTTTATGTGTCTGTCTGTTGCTTGTATTTGCCCATAGTTAGATCATTTGTCATATTCTACAGCTGTTTTTGGGGGCATGGGAACATGGTGAAGAGGTTATACAAAAACATCTTTGGGCTTTCCTCAGCGTGTTGTAAGAGAATAAACAGCAAGAACCCCTTTCATCCTTTGCATATGACTTCTCAAGCTATAGCATTATAACATTGTGAAAGACATATCATGTTAGAGGACTGGTTCTACTGCAGGTAAACCCAAGCACATTGTTAGTGAGTCAAATAACCTGCCTTCCCAAGGGGGGGAAATCTTGTGACATCCAACTACATGGTCAGTAGTTTATGACTTGCTCTTTCAGTGAGAGGCAAGCATCCTCTTTCAATCTGTCTCACTTGATCTGGGATTTTTGGGTTGTATATAGACCTTTTATGTGTTTGGAGCTGTTGTGTTTCACTGTGTTCTCAATTCCTTGTTCACACTGCTGTGGAACTTGGGAAAGTTTGCATGGGGGTAGGTCATGTAGGTAGAACTTGAGAACCAGCTGCTGTGTGTGAAGTGAGCATTCTGATTTGAAGGACTGCTGCTTAAGTTAGGGTAAAGTGCTCTGCATGTCATGTGACTGTTCCTAGCTTTAGTTGGGCTGCTCATTAGGAGAAGTTAAAGCAGCTTTTGGAAATTGTCACAATGATCAGCCATTCAGATCTTATGTACAGCTTGTCTTGGTACAATTAGTGGTTCCAAAGTGTATATCAAAGACTTCTGATGACAATTTAAGAGGCTACATAATTGCAGTACTCTGACACTTATCTGTGTATTTTGTTGTAATCATCTGTTCTTTCTTGAGTAGGTAATTTATTAACGTTTTGTAGTTGATGTTGCTATTGTAAATATTTTTCCTTTATATCCAAATTGTCTTACATCGTAAGTATTCAGTGTTCCTAGAACATTACAATTTCCCTTGTGTTAAATTTGTTAGAAAAAAGTAGCTATTAAAGAATTATGTATGGCATCCAAACACTTTTGAGTTTCTGGCAAGACTGCAAGTCTGAAACAATTGTCTCCAGTGCCTCTTGGATAACAACTACTAATCCTAATTTATTTGGTGCTTTCCTCAAGTTCTTTTTTTGACGTGTAAAATTGAGTCTGTAATGATTTAATTAATCCAACCTGTCCAGCACCCAAAGTACCTCCCAATTTAGGTTACCCCTCACAGGTTGATTTGACAATGACAAAGTAGCAATTGTGTTGCAGAGTTGTTTTTGTCTGTTTAGAGGCACACTTTTAGTCCTTTGACTTGAGCCACCTAGAAGTAGGAGGAGGTGACAGCATATGGCTATTGGGATGGTGCCTGTTGCCTAATACCAGTCCATTTTCCTTTCTGGAGAAAAGGGTACTAGTCCTGAAGAACAAATACTCTGTCTCTGTTTGTACCATGAGGTGTGGGTTTTTTAAAAAACTTATTTCCAAGGTCAGAAGAGATGGTTATGATCAAGGTAAATGTTTGTTGTCCTAGTAAATTATTTCAGTGTCAGTAGTTTTTCCTGTGGGGCATGAAATAAAGTACCTAAACAATTATATAAAGCTCACAATAAATGCAAGGTGTCCTAAGAAGCTGATCATTAGGAGATGCCAAGTTGAGGACTGTTTTGAAGCTTGAGACTCTATATCTTGATTACCAGTGTTTCATGACTTGACTACCACGCTGTCTTATGCAAAGAGATGTGGAAAACATTGTGGCCTCTTGCATGAACTTGTCAGTATGGGAGCTGCGTCTTGAGGCCTGTGAGGGGAGCTGAAGCGTGTAGATTTCATAGTCTGAGGGGACAACGCCACCTAGGCAGAAGGGACTAATGAAATACATAAGTATTGTTTTAAGGTAGCATTGTATGTCACTTCCTATACACTTTAAGAGAACCAAACTGGAGGGAGAGAACGGAGAGACAGTCATTCTGATGTCATGGGAAACGAGCAGGGTTTTGAACCCTGCTGTCTGTTGTTCTCTTGAGCTAATGTGGTGATTTGTAGCAGCAGTCACCTGTCACTCCATGCTATAAATTTCTGATTAT
The DNA here is from genome assembly GCA_013399135.1 of Heliornis fulica. Lineage (NCBI taxonomy): Eukaryota > Metazoa > Chordata > Aves > Gruiformes > Heliornithidae > Heliornis > Heliornis fulica. The sequence continues at coordinate 588,093 of VXBZ01005092.1, read as the reverse complement.
GTTACACAACTGAGGTTGCACAAACTTGATGAGAAATAGTTAAGACATTGCTCATGTGCTGCTCATCACAGTCATTATGGGTATTGCTTCCTTCCCACAGTACGTTATTGCTTCTGTTTTATGTGCAGGTTTATCTGGCTTCATTCATAGGACTCGGTGCTCGGGAAGACTTCCTTCTGATGCTTTGTGCTGATGACATGATGAACAAAAGAATTGTGCATTGGTGTGCCCTTGTAGCTAACTTTTCATCACTCTGCATCTTGGTTACTCGTTTGGATTTGTACTGAAGAGATCGTGCATACCCTGTTACAGGGTTTCATGTCTGTTTGCCTGTGGCAAAAAACAGACAGGCTTCTGACAGGCTGTGACTTGGGATGCTTCAAGTTTGGGAAAGGATGGAGGTGTAGACTGTGCCTTGCTCTTGAGCTTGACCCTGTCCTTCCTGTTCCAGATCCCACATCGGTTGGTGCTGAACACTACTGTGGTACTTAAAACAGGGGTTATTTATTGAACAGCTGCTTTTCCATTCTCAAGGTCAACTTACTGATTCCTCTCAAGGAAAAAAACCTCAAAGATATTCATACTATAGAATCCAGGTTTTCCTGCAGTCTTTTAACAGTGATGTTACTGTCAGTGGAAAAGCATTCATTATCTCATAGACTGTAGGACACTCAATTTGTCTGACTACAGAGCCTCTTGAGTAGACCAAGTCTTGGTCTGTTCATTCTGAAAGGCAGCTTAGAGGAAAGGTGAGAGATCCTTCGTGACTTGTACTTGATTATGGTTTTTCATCTTGGGGGGGTGGGGGAGGAAACAACCAACAAGTTGCATGTAACCTGTTTATACTATCAGAAGTCCTTTGGATTATCTAAGATGCTACAAAATAGCCTGACCGTAGTAGTAGTAGCTATGCTTATCAGTTTCTGTTTCTATCTGTCCTAAAGTTTCACATACCTAGGAAAATCCATCTGATTGTACCTGTGTAGTATGAAGCTCTTTGTACACAGAAACTAAGGTGTCTGACCCACAAACTAGTCCTTCAAGTCAGCTTCTTTCACTTCTGGACAGACATCAAAGAAATCCTTTGTGCCAGATCATTAATTAGAGGCCAGTGACGGTCCCACTAATTTGGCTGTAGATTCCTGTGGTTGATTTCATTAGTATGTACATGGGTCCTTTTTTAATTATTTTTCCTCAACATGAGATGAATGAAGTTAACTGCAAACTTAGTCTTCTGAAAGACAAGGTTGTTTGTTTAAAACACATTTTTAAAGTTGCATAAAGGGAACAATGTTTAAGTACATTTGTATACTGTTTTGATATTTTCACAGTAATGCTCTTGTCTGGGACTGCAAGAAAGAAAGCTATTGTAAGGTGTGTGTTTACATACAGCATGGGGAGACATGGAGTAATTGAACTGTGAAGTACCTAAATGTTGTTCTTAGAACTACTAGTTCTTATTTCCTTCTGGTCTGCTACTTAACAATGAAAACTCTACAACCTCAAACTTCAGTGGCTGTTCACAAGGTGGATGTTGTTATGCCACAGCTGTATATATGTAATTGAGGCTGGACACAGTTTGTAAGGAGCAGCAGCATTTTTTTTTCTCCCATGAGATCTCTGAACAAAAGAATGGTCAGACAGGTTTTTGAGCACCTTAGCCTTTCCACAAGCCCTCACTTGTTCAACTAGTAAATGTAAGACACAGCATCATAGTCTATTTTAACAATGTAGGGATTAAAGCCACTCCAGCTAAGTTGGGGTTTGGCCTACTTCTACTGCTGACAATATGTATGAATGTTTCCCTTGATAAAGACTCAGTATTGGTATTGGCATAGGCTAAGGTTGAATTGCTTTGTGTTGTCACCAACCAAGAGGTTTAATACAGGTTTTATCCAGTTAAATGTTTTAAGGCTTAAAAGCTGTCAGAATAAGTAATCTTGTCTGAGAAGCTGGAAATGCATTTAAACTGATGGCTTGAATGATTAATTTTTTGTATCAATTATCTTCAGGAATCCTGCATGAGCAGAACTGGTTATGTTGGTTGCTTTTGTAATTGATGTGTGAAAATGCACTAAAAGTCAGATGACAGTATTTCACTGAGAGTAATAAATTAAATACTTTTCCCTTCAAAAAGTCTGTAGAGCTGAGCTAGGCTTTGCGGCCACTGTTTGCTTTCAGGAACTCTTTTCAGGATTGGCAAGAACAGCATCTATAAATACCATATGTTTGCATCTTCTCTTTTTTTTTTTTAATCTTTTAGTGGCTTTGTTTGCTCTTGAGAAAGAAGTTTCTTTTTCAGAAGAACATTTTTCAGGTAACATTGCTCTTCAGCCTATTGCTTGGTTGTTAGTCTTCACAGAACTTGTTTGCAACTGGCCGTTCAAGATCTTGTGTATTAAATGTGATTAGAGGAAACTCAGGTTTTAACTATATCCTAGAGACATTACAGCTGTTTTCCCCAAAAGGAGCTGATTAAATGAAATTTCTTTTCTTTCTAGAGAATATATCTTCTTTTTTTTTCTGTATTATGAAAATCCAGGGTTTCAATCAGTATCTAATTTTACCCTTCCAAATGTGCTGTGACTCCATGAAGACTGCTCAATTTAGCTTTACCTCTGAGTAAGAGCACAGTAGAGTATCCTCATTCTCCTTGAGATGTAATACCAGTAAAATTCAGCTTATGTAGTGCTTGAGGCCTTTCAAACAGTCTTCACTCATAACTTCAGGTCTAAATGTTTTATGATGTCATTTGCTGACATACCATATCATAATATTCAGGACTTCTAATAGCGGCTCCTTAGTAATAAAAACCAGCTATGATTTTTAACCTAGGGATTGTCATCTTCCCAAAATCGCGAGCATTTCTGTTATGGAAGCCATAGCGCACTCTCATGGTGTTGTGGGGGAGAATTTTTTCCTCTTTCTGTTTTTCTGTAAGGATAAAGACTCCAAGTGCTGCGGAGCTGGATTCCTGCCCAGACAGCTCAGACGCAGTGGAAAAAGACAGGGGTTGCGTGCAGCCGTGGATAACAGGCTTGTGCAGTGCCCCAGGAGCGAGCTGCCGGTGCGCATCAAGAGCGGCAGCGGGAGCTCACTGCCGGGTTTTCAGTACACCTTGCTTGGTCCTTACCACTACAGCAGAGTCATTTCACTCAAATTGTTCAGCCTTGATGATCACATTGATACAATATTGCTTCTACCATACAAGCTGTCAGCAGCATTTCACACCCCTTCTGACCAAGCTGTTTTGACTTGTGTTTTTCTTTATGCAATTATTCCTGTATTTGTTTTTGAGGAAAGTGGAAGATGGAAAAGTTTTTTGTTTGCTTGTTTGTTGGTTTGTTTTTTTTAACTTTTTTGTACCAATGGTAAAACTTCCTAACTGGCCTGTCTTCATCTGGAGACACAACAGGCTGTCTTAGCAGTGATGTACTAACAGGAAATAAATCAACATGATTTTCCAGTTATGTTTTTCTTTAGTAACCAGATCATGACTATAGGTGGGATCAATAGTCCAGTCAATTAAAATCACTTGTACTTAAGAGGCTTACTCTGAAGGATATGATGAAGTGAACATGAGCTCTTGAAATGGCTGAATGCATTGCTTGGCTCAGAGGTGATGCTTTTTTTGTGGGATGAGTAGTTATGCTTGTAACAGTACTCTAGGAAAAAAACCTCTGTTACTTGATGTGGGGCGGTTAGTGAAGTCAGTCTTCACCTGACTTCATCCTCCTTCTCCCCCTTTCTTTTAAGCTGTAATTCTGCTTGATTAATAAAATCACTTTACTCAAAGTCTGTATATTGGCTTGAATCTATTAGGTGGAAACGAGTTGCAAAGCGACAGCCACCAGCAAGAAATACCAAAAGAAATAATTACAACCCATTGTTTTAGGCAGACAATAATAAAAGCTCCTGTTGAGAACAGTGTGTTTTATCTGGGGACAGATGGGTGACAACACACCACCAAAACACACACACAAAAAAAAAAAAAACAAACCACTAAACCAAAACCAGAAAAGTGCACAGACTGCTGATGTGTGGAGGTTCTCATGTGTGTAAGAGTATTCCAGATGGAAACTGCAGAGTGGTTAGCTGCTGCCACGAGTTCTGCTTCCTCTTGTCCTCTGCTGATGGGTAGCAGTTGTTTAAAAATACCAAGCTTTTCTAAGCATTTCTTAACCCTGCTTTACACCATTGAGATGGCCCATTCAGGGCCTTTTGAAGAGGAAGTGGTTGGTTCAAGCTAGCTGCAGATTCTGGCAGGAGCTAGATCTACAATTTTAGATAAAACATTGTCTTCCACTCATATTGAGTGTGTCTTGGGTTAGAACACTGGATAAATTATTGTGACTAATAGCTATAGTTGTTAGTGGCAGAGTGAGTGTTTGCACCTAGCCTTCACTGGCACTTTAAGGGATTCTAGGCTACAATATGTCTAGTGTATTTATTTGTTTTTCTCTTCCACAGAAGTAGTCCAGTGGTGTAAATAAGTCAGTTCCTTGTTCTCCTCTGGGTTCATTTCTACTTGTCAGCCTTCAAAAAGGCAGGGTTTAGATTTGTCATGGTGTGCCCGAGTTTCTTTTTGAAGAACAAAGAGACGAAAGCACGGTTAAGTGCAAAAGGGCAGAGCTACTGTGTTTAGTCTAAATCAGCCTATGCGTGTTCTTCTTGTGGTCGCTACAGCTAAAGGTGTAACTCTGATTTTCCCACTGAAGAGCTATAACCCCAAACTTGCAAATTGCTTTAATGCACTGCTATTTCTTGTTTTTCAGATAAAATTAAAAGAATTTTATTGTAACAAAGGTAACATTTTGTGACTAAAATTCCTAAAATGCCTTTTTTTTTTTCCCCCGACAAGAGCTGTAATAAATAGATTATTGAGCGATTCCAGTAGGCTGTATTATGCTAAAAAAGTGTTGCCCTTGTCCTGACTAGAAAATTACCTGTCTCAAACAAATCTACTGTCAAACAGATAAAGCAAGAGTAATAGCTTTCATCCACAGTTAATAAAAAGTAATTTGAAACCACAACAGAAAAGTTGTTTCTGAGTATTTTAATAGTAAAAGGATGACATATGACCCACCCACCTAGCAAACTGTCTAGTTACATAAGTGTTGCTTTTGATGTTAGAATTTCTTCCTTTACATTACAAACATGTGAAAAGACAGACTATGTTATAAACACTAGGCTACTAGAAATAATAAGCTCTGAGCATCAGTTTAACAGTTGTGACAAGTTGCAAAATATTATTGAAAGGAAGTGAGAGGTGGGGGTTTTTTCATCAGTTTTAAAGCTTTTATTTTAGTTTAACTGCCCTCTAAAACTTGTCATAAATTGTGCTGGTCAAAAGCCCTGGAAGCTGTAGGGACGCTGAATAGGTGTAACAGGTTCTGTTTAAGGGTAGGTAACGTCTGTTCTGGAGTAAAGACACTAAGTAGAGAGAAGTATAAGCTCTGTCAGTTGTTACTGCTGTTAAGACGTTAATTGCTAGTCTCTACTGAAAGGTCTGTTTATTAATGGTTTTAGGGGAAATGTGGGGTGAGAGTTTAGTGAGATCATCAAGTTTGTCTTTATTGAAAGTTACTTTAGTGCAATATAAATTAACAAGGCACAGTGTGTCCCTGCTTACTGCAGGGGGGTTGGACTAGATGACCTTTAAATGTCCCTTCCAACTTAACACATTCTATGATTCTAGGATAATTTTTACTAATGCGGGAAGCCACAAATTCATGGAAAAATGCTTGACTCTCGTAAGTCACACATGAAGTACACAGCTCTTCCTATGACCAGCATTTGAAGGTCAGGGAAGAGAAAGCTTCAGAAGACCTGATATATCTGTGAAGGCCATTCTCATTTGTGTTAGATGAGAATCCAACATGCAGCTGACATTAGCATGTCTCATAGTGTGTCTCAACCCGCCTATATCTGTGTAGCCAGTAGCTTTTTTTTGTGTGGTAACCTTCCACCATGCATGCTGATAAGTAACATGCAGGAAGTATTCTGATTTTTCCTCCTCTGCCTCCAGTAGGTTTTGCAATGAAAATAGAAGTCCATAGAGAGTGAGCCTGGAAATAGTAGCACATATTTTTGAATGCTGCCTTACACAAACACTTGGCAAAACATTACTGTGAAACAAAGCCGGAGATAAATCCGTGAAGGCAGGTGTGTTAGACTATAAATATTGTGGTAGAGCTATCTATCCTAACAGGAGACTAGAATTTGCATTGTTCAAGTGAAAGATTAGTGGAGAAGCATTGCTAGACTTCAGTGTGTTATCTTTGTGTTAAACGGAAGCAAGTTACTAAGAAACCTGACCCAAAGGTTTTCTTTGTCTGTCTTCCAGTATATACATCTCAAACTTCATCTAAAATTAAAGAATGGGGTGGAGGTGAAGGTCCTGAAAGGTTCTTACTGTGCTCATTAGCAACAACAAAACTGATGTTCTTTAGCCCTGCAAAATCAATGAAGTTACTGTAAAAGTGTTCCTGGAAATCCCGAGGATCTGGATGTAAGGACTTTAAAAAGCGAGACTGGTATTTTTAACTTAAGTGTCTTTCTGAAGAAAGAGTGGGAAAATATTTCTTCAAACTGCAGTATTCTCATTCTTCCCCCCCCCCTCAGAACACACTCGATTTCTTTTTCAGCATGATTTTATTACACATTTTTTGTGCCGATTAGTAATTTCCATATAAAAACTTACATTTGCTCTATTGGGAAGTTGTATCTATAGCATGACAAAGTTCAGTGGAAGCAGTTTCATGAATATTAAAACCTAGAAATAGTCATAGCTTTAAGATAGACTATGAAGGTATGTTGCTTTCCTTCATTTACTTTATTTATATCTGTGTGTAGCTAAAAAATGCAACACTTCTCAAGACCAAACCTTAAGCTGTAAATAAGATTGTTCAGGAAAATTTACATGTTGATACAGTTTTTGTAAAATTAAACACAGAATGCGCAACAGCCTGACACTCTGAACAGATGATGAGAGATAGTATGAAGGACACCATCGGTATGGGTACAAAAGAAGCTTTTTTCAGACATGTGAAAAATTGGCACCAGTTACCTGCTTCAAGGGCAGCTTTAGGGATCAGAGAAGTGAACTTGGATGCAGAAAACCTCTCTGGGGCATTAATGCAACAAACTTATTGCCTTACTTTCCTATAATTTCCAGAGTTACTGCTTTGCTTTTCTATCATTTCTAAGAGCAGGCAGACTACTATAAAACTTGAAAAAAGTTTATAACTTAAGAGTTCCTTAGAGATGTAGAAATTTTACTGAGGAAGCAGAATAGAAACTAGCAGAGGGTTTTGAAAAGAGGAGAGCGAAGTGGAATATGGTTAAAAGTATCAAGTGAAATACCTTTTCTTACACTGGTTTAGTGTATGCTGTGCAGTCATGTAGTTATAGCAAGCCTGCACATACTTACATAGGCAAAATAAAAATGATGGGGTGGGGATCTGAACAAACTCAGTTGCTTTCCTTGGGAGGACTTCTATGCTGTATCAGAGATTGCAGTTATTTGAGGTCACGTTTGCAACTGATTCGAGACATTGTAAGATAAAATGTCATTCCTGTGGTTTCTTTCCAACATCCCAGAGTTAACCTGGTGCTTTCAGCATGAAGCTGACACAGCACAGAGAGACCTTTTATCTTGGCATCTTGCTCGGAACAAGTGAGACAGTTCAGAAACAGCCAGATTGACGAGTGTGGTCTGAGACTAGATGGGAAAGATAAGTTTTCTTTTGTAGTATCAGCACTAACATGAAATGTCAGAAGTAAAAATTGTCAGAAGGGTATGGTATAGTATGGTACTGAGCTATATACAGGGTATATGGAAAATTGGAGAGATCAATGAGTGGACATATGTGTGAAAGTTTATGGAAAATTCTGGTTTTACTTGAAGTCCACATATAGTGTAATCCCAGTCCCTAGAAGTGGCATTTAAGGAGGATATGCTGTATGTGTTGATAATATTTTACTCTGCCAGATGTTACTTCAGAATTATTTTACTGATTTAATTTTTTTTTAATTTTGTAGCAGATCATTTGCAAGATGCTTGGCCTGCCCAAAGCCTTTCTTGTAGATGTTTCTACTCATTTGGTATTGCAGTGTACCAGATAGTATCAGTATATAGGGAAACCGCCCATGTTTGTATAAACAGATTAAACTACATCCTTTTCAGTGTACTGAGTTGTAGGATTGTGGTTTGCTTTTTTTTTTTTTTTGTGACTGTGACTTGTAAGAGTTTGCTGCACAATCTCATTACAGATCCCGTGTTTGACACTAAAGAGCTGTTCTTAAACCCATGGTTCGTAGGTAAGGTTTGTCCTTCGGAGTACTTACAATATATGGAACTATTATAGATTCTATCCTTCCCTCTCACCTCCCCTTTTCTGCCAATAAAGTGTGTCACTCTGTGTGAACCAAGAAGCAGTTAAATTATTTATGTATAGCACAAATGAAACGTGAACCCTGGGGTTAAAGACCATCTGATAGGTAGCATGTTGCATGATTAGGGGTGACTTCAAAATACCAAACTCTTATTGTTTCTGGGGAGACAAAACCTGTCCTTATTTCAGCTTACATTTTCGGTGTTCCTTAATTTGATGCCTTCATTGCTCAAAATACGCTATAAAATATATATATATGTAAAAATTGTTAGTATTTTAACAATAGTCTGTCAACAGTTGCTGGAGCACAGGAGTGCAAAGGAAAGTATGCTTTCAGTTCTCTCCTTACTGTTAACCTTCTGGAAAGTGTCTCTATTATTTTACTCATTCAACTTCCATGTGATTGCTTGTGTTGCAAGCCCAATTTCCATATCACCTGTAATCAGAAGAGAAATAGATGCTACTCAGAAAAGGGGGAAATTTCAGAGCATTAGATGCCTAAAAATAGGTAGTGTGAGGTTTTTTCTCATGTGAACTTGACGTAGTCTTTTACCCTTATATTGCTTAAGCATTCCTAATTTGTTAAGTATGGAACAGAACACTGTGTTACTGAGGATGAGAAGGAAGAGAAAGCTTCACACACATAACATTATTTCAATCAAGGTCTGTCATCTGTTTTCTGTCTTCTGTGCTGGTAAATCTGTTCTGTTAAGGTAAGAGGATTAAATATGCATATGGATAGGTAAGGCAAATAGAGCTGACTGTTCTTGAACCATTAGTTAATTGTAGAACTTGCTAGATCACTTTGGCAAAGTGTGTGGGTTGCGTGTGAATTTTGGATTTCTCATGTTGTTAGATCAATAACTGATAAACTGTGTTTCAGAATGGTTCTGTACTGGTTTTGGAGTTATATAAAAAGCCCTCATTTATCCCTTAAGGAGTTGTTTGAACATTTAATATCTGAGCTCAGTAGTTTGTACTCTCTGTTAAGTTTCAAAGGATATTCTTATAATCTGGTCTTTGCCTGCAGTGGCAGTCTCCTTATGTTCTCTTTGATTACCGTATGTATAAGAGCCTCCATTAAAATTACTTTTCTACCGCCTGGTGTCATATCTCCCTACACAAATATCACCAGAAGTTTCATGATTGCTGGTTTCAATTAAGGTTCTGAAAGAAACAGTCCTGCTGTTTGCTCCTTTTCCTTCCACATTCTGCAGGTTGCCCCGCAGCAGACATTACCAGGTTAAACAAAACACAAGGTTAGTTTTTAGCAGTAGCATTTCCCCACCCTGATGTATTGTACAGTCACACCACTACTTACGTGGCATAAAAGTAAGTGGTGTGAGGGGCCAGAAGGGTGGGGGAGCGAAGCACTGGGTGTTTTACTAGTTTAAGTTAATCTGGTAAAACAATAAATAAAAGGCAAGAAGTTGTAGATGGACATGCAGTAGAAAGCTACAGAATGGTATGGCAAGGCAATATTTATGTAGCAGTCAGATTCCAGATCCCAGGGTGGAAAATAAATAAGTATTTCTGCTTGCTTGTGCGATCCTGGGCCAGTTCGTATTGTATGCTGAATGGAGTGGGAATCCCAGTGGGAAAAATAATGTAGTTAGAGTTTGTGTGCAACTTGTTTGAGTAGCCTCAAGTACTCTTGTAATCGTGGCAGCCTTAAAATAGTGACTGCTACCAAACAACTGAGTAATGTGTGGCTAGCTATGGTTTGGGTCACTGAGTGTGCTTAGCTTTTCACACACAGAAGTATCTTTTCGTGTCACTAGGCATCACGCTCTCACAGTGTTGTGCAGAACGCATAGTTGATTGAGATCCTGGTTCTGTGGCTTGACAGTTATTTCCTGTGTCCAGAAGAGCTGCAGTATTGTTTTATTTTCAGCCTCTGGAAACACAGATCTTTACCACGGGAAAACTGTCGTCTACTTAACGTTGCTCTTCCTCATGATTTAAGGGATTTTTTTGTGTGTTTGAAATCTACAGACATGTATTTTGATATGTATCATAATATACTCCTTCAGATAGCTTATGAGAAAAAGCATTAGCAGTGGAGACAGTAGTGGTTTTCATGAGCTATGTTGACATGCGGTAGTGGTGACTTAAGTGCTCCAACACTAGGTACTTGGATGGCAGATGTCTGTAATTAATCGGTGGTCGGTGGTGGCAGGAGTGAAACTGAGATACTTGTAGATAGCGAGCTGTTCCTCATTTTGTTGGTATACTATTGCTGCATCCATGAATTAGATGTTAAGTCACATGTTCAAAACAAAGGCTGATAAAACAGCTATCAGTGTTGAGAAAGTAAGTTACCTCGGCTTTTGCAAAGCCACCTCTTAATGTATTCTGCTTTCAAGTGACTTTGGTTATATTGAAGTTAGTCCTTGCTGCTTATTGTGATTCAGAATCAAGCCATAAGCATCACAGCCTGGCAGCTGCAGACCGTAGTCAGTGAGATTAAGGAGTATGAAATCAGCACAGCACTGAGAAAAGGACGAGTAGTGGTTGCAGATGAGTAGATAATAGGTTAAAATACCAAAGACGGCACCACAGCAACGCGGGTATCTCCCGTGGGTTTGGTAACAGAGGTTTTGTACCAAGGAAAAATGGCAAACTTAACTCGTCTGGATTGAGGCAAAATATTTAACCAGATGTGGTGTGGCTGGCTGAGCTGTGGGAGGGATCCGTGCCTGTATCGGAGCTGTCCGAAGAGAGCAGAGCGAGTATTTCAGCATGAAACCGCAGCTGTTTCTCTGGGGCCGGTTTAAGCGCCGGCGAGAGCCCGTCTCAGCATGGCGGAGGGTCGGCACCGCTGCGAACGACCGCCTGCCTTGGAGCCCGGGCTGCGGGAAGCGCGGCTGAGAAGCCAGCGGCAGGAGAGGCCGGAAATGCGGCTGCGTCCTGAGGCGACCCCCAGCTCCTGGGCTGCCCTGGGCGCACGGCACGCTGCCCGCAGCGAACGCGCAGGGTCCCAGCTACCCGCCTTGGACCTAGAGCTGAAGCGGGCGGCACAAGAGGCAGAAAGCTTGTGCCAGGTGGAGCGCGGCGCCGGGCCCGCCAAACCGTTGGCTCCCTGGGGCGTCCGGCTGCGGCGGAACCGTCCGTCCCACCAACCGGGGCCGCTTCCCCACGCAACCAGAAGTCGGGGCCTCCTCTTCCCGCGGGGCCGCCGCCAGGCGCGCCGTGCGTGCTCAGGCAGCGCTGGGCGAAACGGAGAGAACCGATCGGGCGCGCCGGCTCCGCGGGTGATTAGTGGGGCTGGAGGGGCGGGGAGG
>VXBZ01005092.1:540860-576384 GCA_013399135.1 Heliornis fulica | reverse complement strand
GGCAGGGTGAGAGCTTGGGTCGGGGCGAGACGGGGTGGGCGGGCGCGGATTTAACGGGTGTCGGTAAACGGGGTCCTGTGTGCTGTCAAACCGCTTTGCTGGGCCCAGCAGAGAACCAACTTCCCGGGAAGGGATCTCCTTTGTGTGAGGCGAGGCGGGGCAGCGAGACCCAGCTGCGGGTGCAGGGCGGCGGCACGGGCCCACCCGGGGTTCGGGCTTGCTCAGCTCAGAGGCTGCGAGCCGAAAATCGGCGGATGTCTTAGGGCCGGGCATCTCCCATCCCGTGCAGTGCTGCTAGCCCTGGAGCGAGAGCGTCTGCCACTCTGTCACCTGGCACGAATGTGTGGTACCCGGCTTCCTCGGAGAGAGGTTACCCTTAAACAGACGGGGCCAGAACAAGATGCCCTTGATGAAGCAGTCTGTGTGTTGCCAGTTGGATCGTGCCGTGCTGCTGGTCCCTGGGGAGGCTCGGTACGTCCGAGCACAGCCCTCCCTCGGTTAGCGCAGCCGATCCTTTAGCACTTGCTCGGGGTTGGTTGCGCTTCCCCGTTGAGGTGGTGTAGGATCCCTTTGCAGGGCAGCTTCTCTTTCTTCAAGGCTTGTGGAGGATCGACACCACTTGAGCTTCTTGAACCTTAACTGCAAAGCTGTCTGGTTCCACCCGGAATTAAACTTGGTTTCAGGGAGGTGCGTTTCTGTGGGGTTTTGATCATTCGGTTTGGGCTTTGTAAAATCAATGCTTTAAGCTACAGCATGGCCTCTTAAAACATCTTCAAACCCTCACTCTTCAGCTTCTGTGGCCGATTGCTGAATAGGTTAAGATGAAACCTGGAAAAGAGCCTAAGTGATCTCAGTGTTAAGGCTGTATTCTAAATAGTAAATGATCGGCTCATCTTAATTGATCCTAAAATTAACTTGCAACCATCAGGTTAATAACCCCTAATTACAGTATAGGATTTAAATAGGTGCTGAATGACTTGTACATGTGAGAGGTTTTAGTCTGTTTCGTTTTAAGAAAGAAAGGGCTTAAAATGAGCTATTGTGTGGCTCAGCCTATTGCAGTATGCCTGTATGTGCAAATACTTCTACTTGCTCAGTCAGCAGATACTCTTAATATGACTTTGTGGAGGCTTCAGCTTCATTGCTCTATCATACATTGTGTTCTGTTCAGAATTGTATTCTCTTACTGGAATAAAAGATGATTTTGTGAGCTTTTGTCTTCTGTGAATTTGTGGGTGGGGTTTTTTGTTGTTTTGTAGGGGTTTATTTTGTTTCTTTTCCCCATATTAGTAAATAGTCTCCTATGTAATAACTGTCGACAACAGACATTTTTATTCTTTTTTTCGTGTGCCACTTGGAAGGATGAAATTATTACAAAGGACTCATGCTTGCGATCTGATAAAATGTGCCACTCCCATTTTTGTGCTGGTCTGGCTTCTTTACTGTACGTAGTGCCAAATGGAAGATGTCAGTGAGTACTCGCCAAAATGCAGGGTGGGCTTTAGCTCTTTAAGGGGTTAGAATAGCTGTGCTGCTATGCCAGTACTACAGCTAGCCACCCATATTCCAGAATAAAACATTCTTTAACCAATAAATTCTTGGAAGAATGATATGTGTAGTGCTGGTTTGGAAAACTTTGTGCTTAGCTGAATTAGATTTCCAAATGAATTCTACTGTATGGACTGAAATCCTCATTGTGGCCCAGGGTGTACAGTTTTTCTCACCAAAACCAGTTGTGTTCTGCAGTTGGCTTTCAATGAAAGAAGACCCTGGAAATAATTTTGTAAGCCAAAATTAAGCATTTTCCTGTAATTTGTAGTGTAATAAGTGTTGGGTGTGTGTGTTTGAACATCAGGTTCTGAGATGCTTTAGGGCGATCAATATATGTTGATTATCAGGCTCTTTTGGGTGCTGGGTGTTCTTTCTGTCACTAGTGGTGTCTCAAAGGAGGAAAACTGTTAGATTTAGGGACAAGGTTCTCCTTGTCTGCAGAAGCAATAACAGAGTTTTCACTATGTTAATTTGTGAAAAGTAGCTAATAAAAATCAGTCTCCTAATAGAAATTGGGAGAATGAACCACCCTTTTCTTTTGTTCCTGTCAGAGCAGTGAACATACTCCGCAGTTAAGTTGCTGCACTCATACACTGGTCACTATCAGCTGCTTGCAAGGAGTTATTAATGCAAGAGTAATGGCTTTCTGACTATGCTTTCAAACACAATGCCTTTTTTTAATATATCTCTTTGCTGGTTTTCTCGCTGGAGGTTTGGGGTTTTTAAAAGTGAACAGCTTTGTCAGCATGAGTGCTGATCCTTTACTAAACAAAGTCAAGTACTGTTCAGTAGTTGTAATATATTTTTCTTGATAGTTTTCTTCATTTCCAAGCTGATGTTGTGTGTAGTGGTATTAATGTGTATTAATGAGACAGACATTCCAAATTCATGACAGTGTTTCCCATCACAGCAATGCAGGCATGCATCATAGAGTTGATTGTTGAGACAGTGACCAGTTAAGGAAAAAGGGTTTTTCTATGTCCCTAGAGCTTCAAAGACCCGCACCCATGAGAGCCACAGAGCTAGTTTGAATTAGGGCTGAATTTTATGACACAGAGTAGGAAACCACAGGCATGTTGCTCTGTATTCATGTCTTGTTTTCATTGATCCTTTTTTTCTTTTTTTTTTTTTTTAAGGTGAGATTGGAGAATGACTTTCTGAAAGTGATAGGGATCCCAGTTTAGTTTCTGAATTATCCAAGCTGTTCTGATTGTGTTGGAAAGGTTAGACCTATTGCCCAAGGACACTTTGGTGTAACTGAAAGGTTAGTTTGAGAGAAAGAAATCTGTACCAGTTGAGGAGCTGTTTGTGCTAATGGGAAAATGTCCATGTCTGGAACACTGTTCACAGTGCTCATTTAAATAATTAGTATTCACAGTTTAGCTGTTTCCTTTAATTTTATTTTTTTTTTAATTCAAATGGTAGAAATAAGCTAAACACAAAAGCAGGTGACTTTTGGAAGTAGAAAAATTAATTTTAAAGTTGAATGTAAATGTATGTGTAATAGAGATTTGGGTTTTTTGTAGGATTGCTTGACCATGTTCATTGTTTGTATATCACTGATACTTTGAATACTTAACGTTTGCTATAGTACGTGAAGCTTCGGAGTAGATGAGAGTTGTGTAAAGGTTGTTCTATCCCATTAGGTTGGGATTTTCATATGTCCAAGGCATGTATCGAGTGTGGGGTTTCTATCTAACTGTATTTTTGACCTTTTTATTTTTTGCCATTGTTAAACTGTTGCATATGAAAAAATAGCTTCTTGGGTAGGAGAGATCTTGTGATGAGGTTTTTAAGACAAGAAGCTTGTGATATTTTTTGGCTTCAATATCAAAATCATCTAAATCAAACCCAAAAGACTTTAAGTAGGTCTTATTTTATGCTTCAGCATCCACTGTATGTAAGCTCGTTCTTATCAGTACTTTGCAAAAGCAGACTGACAGTCCAAGAAACTTAAGATCTTTCTGCAAATAAGAGTGAAAAAAACCTGTCAAAACTCACCCCTGAACATAAATGTAAACTTGTTTTTTTTCCAATTCTGCGGTTGCTCTAGTTGAAAAGCTGCAGTTGGGCAGAGGTGTGAAAGCGGTATCTTGAAGACATTTGTAGACACGGTTTAATTTCTCATGTGCATCTTCTTGATGTTCCCCACTCTTGTGACTTGTTCTGTCTTTTGATTCTCTAGGAATATGAAGAAAAAACTGGACGAGCTCACAGGCCACTCTCTCCTAAACAAAATGTGAGGAAGAATCTTGATTTTGAACCTCTTTCCACTACAGCACTTATTTTAGAGGACAGACCAGCGTAAGTTCTTGGAAAGTTTTTCTTCCTGTATACATTTGATTACTCTAACTTCAGCAGATTCTTTAAAATTTAATTAGTTTTTTTTTCTCAGGCAAGTGAATATGAAAGTGGGATGGTTATGTGGAAAGTGTTGTTAGCCAAAAGTAACTTTATTATAAAAGCAATGGCTTTGTATGAAAGGAGGCAATTGGGAGAGCAGAGCTCTAGTTGTGAGTAATTGCAGCTTCTAAACAGAGATAAGGGAGTTATGTTTTCCCGGGAGAACGTAAGCGTAAAAATGAAGCTGGTGTATGCTAAAGAAATTGAGAAGCAAGGATACAGTGTCCTGTTTGCACAGAGAAAGACCACAGCTCTATAAATAATGAAACAATATAATGATTGTTCTGCAGTGGGTTCAGCATCACATTTTAAAGGCAGTCCATTACTTGTTAAATTTTAAAAAAATCCTTATGCTTCTGTTACTGCAAGGAGATTCCTGCATATGCAAACTCTCTCCATAGTGACTTACTGGCAGCTTCTGTAGCTTGGTTTGCTCCTGAATTACAGAAATTCAGTCATGTCTAGTCAGTCTATGAATTGTACCCAGCTTTACAGGCACGGTGTTTGCATTTTTGATATAGCAATGTGTTGGTGAAAAAAACTGATGGAGGTCTGTTTTTTCATCAACAAATCTATGTGAAGGATGTTCCTATCAAAGTAATCTAGCTGTAGCATCATTTAAGACTTTGGCTTGTCTGGTAGACTTTATGAGACAAGACTTCTTTGGACATATAAAGCAATGTAAAAGCAACTATTCGTTATAGCGGGTTTTATTGTGTACAGCTGAAAACAACACAAACAAGTGTATTTGTTGTGTTTAAAACTTACCTGGTAAAAAATCATCCTTATGTGAGATAATTTGAGAAATGCAGTGTTCAGATAGATGAAATTAGTGATACACTACGCGATAAAATTCAGATTTTTTTTTGTTTTTTCTTTCCTACTCTTGATACTGAGGAACTCTTAGCAGAAAAGATTTTAAGATTCTAGACAATTCAATCATCGTTTCTTTTGTCTAGTAAGGAAAACTGCTTGGGACAGCAGGACAACTTAAATTGTTTCATCTGGTTTTCCTTTCTAAACTTTCCCTAACTTATGCTATTTCCAAAGACTTGGATTTAAAATAGATACTGGTCTTTTACATAAAGAAACCGGAAAAGATTGTTCTCTGTGGTTAACAATAAAATGAATATGAAATTCCACTTGCCCTTGGAACAATCTTGATTTTAAAAAGCAGTTGAAGGCATGTATCACAATTATATAAGTAGTAAAGCACACCACTACTAAGGATGGTGATGATGATGGCTGGCAGCTGCCTTGTGTGACACCTTACAGGAATACGACAGTGAATTTTTGCATATCTTTTTTTTATTGACAAAAGATGTAAGCTGTCTTAAGAAATCCATATGCTGTTCTATAATACAGAAGGACAAAATACTTAGTCATTTCCTGTTCTGATGTTTTGGTGACATTCATACTACAAATGGCAAATACAATTAGCCTAAAGTCACTGTGGTATGACATATAAGCATGTGTGTTTATATGGCAGAGGTGTTACCAGTCCAGACTTATGATTAAAAGTCAGAATGACTGTGTTGGTATTGATAAATAGAGAATAGAAGATGTTCTCCAGAGCCACATGTTGCTCTAGAATTGAGGGGGAGAAGATAAGCCTGTGAAACAGAAATGGGGTCTCAGAGGGCAGAGGGGCGAAGGAAGCTGGTGTAGTGAGCTGTTACTACATGCGGAGAGACAGTTGTGGGTGGAACTCTTAAATGAGGTGCACAGTAAGAGAGAGTACAGTCTTCTATCTTATCTGGGTAGATCATTTAAAACAAAAGGGAAAATACCAGTATATTCCCTTTATTTATGAAGATCTATCTGTGGGTTCAGTTGGTTTAATAATGAAAGTGCTGAAATAACCAAACATAAGGAAATTACTCAGCGTATTTTGTGTATAAAAGTAGTCATAGCTGGTCAGTGTTCTTTCCTTCTCTTCTGCTGACACTGGCAAAAAAAAAAAAATTCTTTCCAAGGATCTGTTGCTCTACTCTTTGATCAAATGTTTTGACAAGAAGCAGTATATGTTTTTCCTTTAGAACTCTAGAATTTTCTTTAGAGAAGTTTGCTGACTTAAAATACTAATTATTACTATTATTTTTTAAACTTAAGGAACCTCCCAGCAAAACCAGCAGAAGAGGCTCAGAAGCACAGACAGCAGTACGAAGAAATGGTGGTCCAAGCGAAAAAAAGAGGTGATGGATTTTCTTGTCTTCAGAGGAGAGAAGTGAATTTAAGGGGTATTTCTAAACCTGAAATGAACTTGTTAGTTGCTCTGTAACATGAGGGATCTGTACCTCCCCTCAAAAAAGAATGAATCTAGAGAGAGACACAACACTAGTTCTATTAAAAAGCCTCACACCAAGCTGAAAAATGAAATCCTAGAATCCATCAGGAAATAAACCTTTAATTTGTAATTGCTAAGTGATTGAGTGGCATCTGTTTGTAGGTTTTGAAATTTATTAATATATTGAAGTAGATTATCGATCAAATTAGCGAAGAGTAGACTTACTTAGAAACTACCGAATATCCTGTAGTTGGGAACAACCTGTTGAGGCTGTAGTCCACAAATACATAATTTTCTACGTAGGAAAATATATGTAGTTATGTTTGCTTGATTGTACTTAAAGCTTTCTGAAGGTTTTGATCATAATGTCGTGTCTGACACTGTTCACAGAACTGTCTCACCAGCGCTGTGCATGCACAACAGGTAGAGCTGACAGTTGTGGCTTCATTCTGCTGATGCTTTTTACCATCTAGGTTTTCTAATAAAAAGCATTACAATAATAGAATTTGGAATCAGTTTTGTGTTGAGTGAGTGCTACTGGAAACATATTTTTCCAGTTGGCCAGACCTCTGACCCATATGAAACAGTAGAAAGATGATATGAACACAGGATTTGCTTTCTGCTGTTTGCTAAAAGTGTCTTGTGTTTTTGAGCATCACACACCTACCAGGGAAGTTCTAACTTCATGAGACTCCGATGTTAGTGTATCCACTTTAAGGGTAGTAGTCCAAAGGAGTGTCTTTGTTCTTTGCACGTAGGGTAGATGGTTTGGCAGAGATGGGATGATGCTCAGGTTAGGCAGTGAGACAGGTCTTGTGCTGTGTTCACTGGACTGGGGTATGACATTCTGTCCAAATAAATACCTTGACACACACATTTTCCCAAAAGCCACTCCAGATGAACAACTTTGTGGAGTGATATCTCTGTAGAGGTCAGGAAATTGGATAGTGTAGATGTGCTCTTTTTGATCAGAGAAACTTCAAAGTCTGCACTTAGGCAGGCTTGCAAAGAGCTCACATCAAAGCTGAAAATACTGGAGGCAGTTGGTACCACTGTGCTTGGGCACAGCTTCTCTTGGGCTTGTCAAGTGGGCTTGTCAGGTTGTGTGTGTTTAACCCACAGACCTTGTTCATGGCACTGCTGTTCTGCAGTCAGTTTTCCTTGCCTTGTCAGTGCCTTTCTGGATTGTAGACACTGTGTGTGTACACACAGATGTCCTGCATTTCCACTGTACTGCTGTAAAGACTGTCTGCCTGCACTTCTTGAGTTTTATGTCTAACAAATTTTCCTGTAGAAAAAAATGGTAGTTGATTATGCA
Source organism: Heliornis fulica (assembly GCA_013399135.1). Classification (NCBI taxonomy): domain Eukaryota; kingdom Metazoa; phylum Chordata; class Aves; order Gruiformes; family Heliornithidae; genus Heliornis; species Heliornis fulica. The sequence goes on along the minus strand of VXBZ01005092.1, from coordinate 568,825 downwards.
AGAAGAAATACTGAGTAATAATGCAAAAATGTTTAAACATTAAAAATGTTTTGTTTTTAATGAACTGAAAGTTACCTGTGTGTGTGTGTGTGTGTGTGTGTGTGTGTGTGTGTGTGTGTGTATCTGTTTGTGAGATATAAAATTTGAATTAACCTTACACTAAGTAGTATCAACGATGTCTCTTGTGGTTTCCTGACAGTATATCTAAATCATAATTTACAAAGACCAACACATAAGAGTAGAACTAAAATATAACATTTGTATTATGTTTGTCTGTACTTTTGAGCCTGCCTTTAAAAAGCAGATGGGGCTTTATCAGGAAATACTCTGAGCTGACCTGCTGGGTAAGGCTGTTGAATGCCAAATGCAAATTTAAGGTTACTAATATGGTTAGATTTGAAGTGTCATAGGAGTCATATAGTTCCCAATTCGTTCTGTCCCATCCATCGAAAATAAACCTTGTGCATAGTTCCCTTTTTTCTGTTTGGCATCACTGCTTAACTTGCTGGATATCTGGGAAGTTTTTAGAATTTGAACAGTTCACTGTATATTTAGGTGAATGTAGTGGGATTTTATTATCAGTACATGGCCATGAATAGCTAACTTTGAACACTTAGTTTCTAGTTTTATTAACTTAAAAAGGAAATTGCTTTTCTGCAGAGCTTAAAGAAGCCCAGAAGAGAAAGAAGCAACTGGAAGAACGCTGTAAACTGGAAGACAGCATTGGCAACGCTGTTTTAACTTGGAACAATGAAATATTGCCCAACTGGGAAACTATGTAAGACAGTATGTTATACTGAGTTTTAATTAAAATTGGTGAGTTTGTATCCCAAAGAGAAGTCACAGAGTTAGTAAGTGAAATTTTAAATGGTTCTGGAAGTTTGTGTTGCAAAGTTATTTTTGGACTGCTGCAAAGAAAATGAGCAACATACATTTTATTATTTCTACAAGGTGGAAGTGATGCAATTCTTATTATTCATTTTTAATGGAGGTTCAGGGTATTCAGAAACTGTGAAACACTGAGAAGTAACCTGCAGTAGGGGATGTAAAGCCAGAAAGCATTATGCTCAAACACTGCATTTATCAGAAATGAGCTTTCCTTGATTAATTGAGCTGTTGATGTTATAATATCTGATGTAGCTTGAAGTACGTGTATGGTTTTATGAAGCCTCTTTAATTATCGAGTGGTATACCTGCTGGGATAATCAAGTAATGGAAAAGTAGGAAAAGAGTTATTTGTTAAAAAAACTTTTAAGTGCTAAAAGGTTTCCTACAAAGACACAGCGGAAGCAATTAGTAAGCTACGTTAGCTGTCTAATTTTTCATGGACTTTGCTAACAATCTTCAAAAACCAGCCCTCCTTCGTGAATATAACCACCACCAAACAACAACAAAAACCAACCTCCACAGCACTCACAATTGCAGTTTGCTTAATTGGGGAATTCAGTTGTCTGGAGAACATATGTTAAAAATACATCAGAATTTGTTGGAAAACACATTTCCGGACAACTGAAACTGTATATTAAGTATAAGCAAATTGCACATTTAAATGTCTGCCTTTGGTATTTAAAGATGCATCTGTTACAGCAGCTGTTAAAATAAAGACACCTTCTCCTGTATTGGTTTATAAATCCAGAGTTTCCCCCATGTACTCACTGTTAAACATTTTAGTTCAGAATATGCTTTTTCAATAAATGTACTGCTGTGGATTTTTGTCACTACCACAAACTTTCACTGCTGCTTAGCTGCTCTTCTGTTCCTCCTTCAGGGCTCTGGGACTGATGAACATCAGCTCCAGCTATTTCAAAGCCTGTGTTCTATTAAAATGTCTTTCATGCTTCCATTTAGAAGTTGTCACTTGTTACATTCTCCTGTTTTTTGCTAGAGGGTTAGAGCTGTGAAGGTGGGTGGGAAACTGCAGGTCTCATTTTGCACAGCGGGATGATTGATGGCAAGGGAAAAGGTAGGTAGACTTCCACAATTTGTTTCTGTATGTAATTTTACATGGAGATTTGGGTCTCTCCAGCCTTTAGCAGAGGCAGTGGATAGCTATGGTTTAAATTTTATCTGTTTATTTCTGTCCCTGGTGATTCTTTCTGGTCAAGTGTGGTTGCAGGTTATGGATGTTGTGATTGCAGTGCTTCTACCAAAATAAGCCACTGCCTTGGAAGTAAGCAAGCTTTCCTTTACAGTTCAAAGCAAACTAGTACTAAAGAATGGGTACATGCAGACCACATTTTGACTTCTTGGCCTGTTGATGTTCATTTTTCTTTGGATCCCTTAAGCCGTGGTAAGAGGGCACATTGACAATTCAGCTGGCAATGAAATAGTACTTATCATAACCTGTTTTCTTTTAAACAGGTGTTGTTCCCGTAAAGTTCGAGAGCTGTGGTGGCAGGGCATTCCACCAAGCGTGAGAGGCAAAGTCTGGAGCTTGGCAATCGGCAATGAGTTAAACATCACCCATGGTACAACTGTTGTTTTGTCTACATTGTCTTAAAAAGAGAAATAGTTAAAGGGACAATCTTGTATTTATTGTGGGTTTGAGGAGATGCTGTCCAGATACACTTTTTTGGGGGTGCTTTGACATCTTTTGTATTCTAATTTTGCACCTGCTGTAGGAATGCTGCTGTGAGTTGTTTCTGAGTGTTGCTGTCACTGTGTCTTGCATTCATGTTAGATAGAGGTGATCAGACTTAGTGATTAAAACTTTTTTTCTCCTTTTCGAACCTTAGAATTGTTAATTTTGTAATGCCAGTGAGTGTGCATATAGTGGGTTTTCTTTGGTTTAGAGCAAGATCTTAGGTTTGTGAGAGATTAAAAGACTCCTGGGAAAAGTTCTACTTTTGTTTACATGTGTGAAAATAGAAATAGTGTGTTTCTTCAGAGTACAGAAAAACCCAGCTCTGAAAGACTAAGATACATGATTCCATTGTGGAAGTGTGGTAGACTGCCTGTACTGCTGTATAGTGCTGCTTTTCTGTGCTTTTGACTTGGCTGCAGTTCTTAAGTCTGGAAAATTCCATTATCCCAATTACCCAGTCAGACTATGTTTTTAAACACCAGTCCTCTGCAAAACAAAAGAGAGTAAATGTTTAATCATACAATGCAACTTGTGCATGGATTCCCTTTCCTTTTCACTTAAGATTAATTTAAAAGTCAGTGGAACAAGTCTTTTGGAACCATAATGTTCTTGGAAATTCTGTTACTGTATTAGAGATACCGACACTTGGAATGACTGGGGCAACATTGCTCATATGGCAGGTGGGTAGTACCTGTCAGTTGATGTGACCATATACAAATAGTAGACTTGGTTTTCTCTGTTCTTTTTCCAGAACTGTATGATATTTGCCTGTCTCGTGCCAAAGAGAAATGGCGGTCACTTAGCATTGGAGGGGCTGAAGTTGAATGTGAAGGTAGGTTATTTGCAAAGGATTTATGCAGTCTTACAAAATAAGAGATTTTGTAAATCTTTTTCCTTAAAATGAAGTCATAGATTTTAAACAAAATTTTAAAATTAGTTATGTAAAGATGCCTCTGGTGAAAAGAAATCTGCTTTTTGTGGAAGGAAGAAGCAGCTATAGCTATATTTCTTTGTCTCAATGAAGCTGTAGTTTTACAAGAAAAAATGTTTTATAAGAAACACACTTGTTCATTTTTCTTTATAAACCATATCTAGGTACCATTCTTACTTGATGCTGTTTTATAGGAAAAACTAGAAAAGTTTGTGGACTACAGTTTGAATCGCAACACTGAGATACTTTTATGTATCTATAGTTTTTGAATCGAAACTCCAAGACCAGCAGAACATTGCATTTTTGGTCCCTTATTGCAGCTTTGAGCCCATCTCTTGGGTATGTTTCAGAGCAGCAGTTTATTTTTGCAGATGAAGTGGTGTGAGATTTACCAACTGATTTGAAGATTTATTTGATTTTGAGAGTATAAAACTATATGCAGATGCTTGAAATTGCCTTTGGCAACTAGTTATGCTGAGCAGAAAAAAAAGAGACATTTTATCAAGAGAAAAATAATTTTTGTTTGGAAATCCCCTACTTTGTTTTGTTAAGATTATCTGCATCTTAAATAAGATTATATCTAGTATGTGTCCAACTTCCTCTTCACTTTATTTTCTGGAGTGTGTAAGCTCAGGTGGTTGGTGTAATCATTGACCAGTGACAACTTTTTTTGATCACTCAATAAATAGCAGTAAGTAATTCACACTGTACTTACCAAAACAGATACAAGTAAAATTCTTTCATATCAGAAAGAAAACAAACACTTTAGAAATCTATTTTGTATGAAGTCTGTTTCAGTTATGGAGAGTCCATGCATGATAACACATGCAAAGAGTAAATAAACATTACTTTGAAAGGAGAGCCGACAGTAATAGATGTAGATGTCATTCATCAAATGCTTCTGCTTTAGGACTTCTTCCTTCAACCACAACCTTTCCACAGCATAAAGGAGCTACTCCATTTCAGGAGCTACTGGGGTTAAGGCTGAAGGGTCACAGGTTAACAGGCTTTTGTCTAACAGCCTGTGTTCTGTCAGCAGATACCAGTAAAGTGTCTGGCGTGCCTTGCCTTGCATATTTCCACCCATTGCTTTGAAACATAGTGATGTTTCAATGTGTGCTGTAGAATTGCTTTGCGTCAGGACATACCTGCTTCTTAGCTTGTGTGTTGAATTCAAGGAATTGTCCTGTCTATACCTGTATTCCCTAGCATTTGCATCAAAATAAATGAACTGTGTAAATGCTAACCCTTGCCAGGAGAGCGGTGTCCACTGATCCGTGTAATAAATGCTGTAACTTTGTCTTTTGCAGATGCTGGATTTTCTGCAGCTGACAGAGAAGCAAGCTTGGAGTTAATAAAGCTGGATATATCAAGAACGTTTCCTAATCTCTGTATATTCCAGCAAGTAAGCAATGTTAACTTGTGTTTTGGCTTCTTAGAAAATGCTTACATAATCCTGCCTGTGCCATGGTTCAAACAGCCCACTGAGTTGCAATCTGAAAGAGTGTAGGCATCTCGAGAGGAAAAATTTCTAAAGATTTTGGAAACTATAATCTAGAAAAGAGTCACCTTGAGGTACTTTACATTTGGAAGACTTAGAAAACCAGTCTGTAGGCTAATCACCGTGATTCATCTAGCCCAGATCATGATGGTTTCTGTCTGACAAAGTCATGTGGATTGGTGCTTCCGGGTCAGTGAATGTAACTGCTTGCTTGCAAATACACAGTAAGTGAGGGCTCAGCTCGAGCAAGCAAGGTTTGGTGGCCTTTTTTTGGTTCCATGCAAGACCAGTTTAACTTGTATGGTTTTGGTGTGTTTTAATGACTCTTTTTAACCAGCTATTTTGTCCTTCTATAAACAAATTTTAGCAGCTCCATAAAAAGATTTGATTACAGTAAATCAAGATTTTGAAATTAAAAACCTTTCCCTCTGGAAATTCTCAGCCAGTTACTTAGTGTAAGATATGGCAGCTGTTAATAATGTGAAATTCTTTTTAGCTGTATATGTCATTCTTGACGTGCTCTGTGTAAGGCATGTTGTTTTGTTTTCTTCGTGGTTGAATTCTGCCTCTAGTCTTAACAGAAAATTAAGTAGTTATAATTAGTGTTCTGCTCTCGACATTATTGTCAAAGTGCTGCTAAACTGCAATGCATCTTTTAGGCTTACATTCCTCCTGCATAAAGATTTAATATGTAATTGATGTATTGGATGAACTGTGTGCATTTATAATAAATATAGCATGGAGGGCTGTTCCGTGCTTTTAGAGACAAAATTACTTTCAAAGACTTGGGTCTGTTCAAAGCTGCATGGAGACATAACGTGTCCTTCATCTGAAGGGCTAGGTACTGTCTCTAGCACTGAAATGTTTCTAATGTGTTTGTTTTGTTCTCAGATGTATTGTCTTGTTTTTGTTTAATTATAGGGTGGTCCTTACCATGACACGCTGCACAGTATTTTAGGAGCCTATACTTGTTACAGACCCGATGTAGGCTATGTAAGTGAAGAATTTCCTTTTTGGGGTGGGGAGGGAGAACTAGGAGAAGGGAGGATTGTGTTAACCAGTCCCTCATAGACCAGTGTTAAATGATTTAGGGAGTACTTGTGGGGTTTCTTTGTGCTTTTTTCTACTCCTTTACATGCTTGATGAGTGTATTGCTAGATTTTAACTTTTTAACAGGTTAAGTAATTAGAACTCAAAAGTACCTATTTCCAGTGCTTGAAAATGGGAGTCGAAGGAGAAGATGTGGTTAAATTGGTCCTTTGAAGTACACATTAATGGCAGTCTTACTGCGACTCTTCTGTTGAGTATCTTGCTCCTCTTGGTAGGCATTTCATTGCCTTAGCACTGTGAGCTTCTAAGCAATGCCCATCGTGGCTACATGAGCTCCCTCCGAGTATTTGAAGTAGTGAGTATTAGAGGACTGAGTGGATTCAGATACTTCATTTAGACTTTCTTTCCCCAGAGCAGGGCTGTATATAGGTGCTTATCCTTTATTCAGGAGCAGTTGTTTTTAGAGAAAGCAGATGTAGAAAGATAATGTTCCTATTCGGTGAGTAGCATGCAATGCTTGGCAAAACCCGCTGAACATAATGTGACTGCTGGGAAACCAGAAAAAGGGCAGGTGAGGTGGTGAGCTGCTTCTGGCATGGAACATGTTGTGTTGGGAAGGAGCTTGTTCCTCAGGTTTGTGGGAAGGGCTGTCACGCTTTGGTCCATGTGACTGCAGTGGCAGTGCCGCACCCCCTGAGTGAGCAAGTTTGCCTAGATTCAGCTTTGATTCCATTGCATGCTTTGTAGAAAAATGCAACAGATATCTGCAATGCAGATTTCTCTAACTACTGGGGGCTGATGGAAAAGGACAGAACAGTCTTTGTCTAATGTACTAGTCCAGCTTTCCACAAATAAGAGTATGTACAACCTATCCCTAGAAAACAGGTTACTTAGAAACAGCTTATTCACAATATCTTTATTCTCCCTATTTGAAAATGCTGTTATCCTAGCCTGTCTTGGGAGTTTCACTTGGGAGTCTTTGAATGGAGGGAACATGGGAATCATTAGCTTCTGTGCTCTGAACATGCAGTACTGAAGGGTCACCTGGGGTAAAAAAAAATCCTGCCTTCCTGAATGTTTTGGAAATTTCAGCAGTGCAGTGAGTGCATTAAACCGGAGTGATTGTGAGGACAAAATGAGGCAGTATTCTTGGAAGAGTAGAGTTATTGCTGAATGCTAACACTTCTTCTTCCTTCAGGTACAGGGCATGTCATTCATAGCAGCAGTATTGATCTTGAACTTGGATACTGCAGATGCCTTCATTGCTTTTTCTAACCTTTTAAATAAACCCTGTCAGATGGCGTTTTTCCGAGTGGACCATGGCCTTGTAAGTATTCAAGAAAACTGTAATCTGCATGTTTTAAATTAGGAAAATTTAAAAAAAAATAATAGGGCTCAGTAGCTTGGAAAATAAGTCAGAATTTATTTTAAAGCAACGCAAATAAACCCTAATTGCGCGCGCGCGCGCACACACACACACACACACGTGTGTGTGTGCACCTTCAAAAACCCAAGCCACACTAAAACCCACCCCACTAATCTTTCTAAATAGGCAGGTGAATTAAATTGTTCAGCTGCTATTGCATGATGCTCAGAGAATAGTTAGGAGAATAGGTGTTTTTCAAATTAAACACTGTAGTTAGAAACACCTTAATATTAGAAGTGTACTGAAGGTGCTTTTTATCCCCAAAAGGTCTCCTGCACCAGTCTATTTTTAGGTTGCTAAAAATAGACTGGTGCAGGAGACCTGGGTTTCCCACCTCTTACTGTTGCAGCCATGCTTGCCTGGGGAATCAGATGAGCAGACCCCTCCAATTTTCAGTTGGGAGCTGGTTGCCTGGTTCTTTCTGGAGGCTCCAAAATTTCTTGTTAGCGTGTACATGGGACTGCCTGTGTACCATTGCAAAATAAGATACACCCTGAACTGTATTAATTTACTTTACAAGTTTGGAGTTTTTTCTAAGTATTATGGTAATCTGTATTCCTTTCACAATTATTTACCTTTTAACACTATGAATATAGGGCCTGCTGCTCGAGAGTTCAAATGGGAGAAATAAAGCGAGGGAATGCATGACATCAACAACAATCACTTTTGTTGCTTAAACAGTAGGATATAGGGATCCTATCAGTATTTCCTGCTGGAAAAGCAGTGTGTAATTCCTTGCTGTGGCCCCTGAATCTCGTCAGTTGTAAATGCCCGTGGGGAGATGTACCACAGTGCAGACAGCATTGCTATAAGCAGTATTGATCATCTCCATTGCTTGGAAAAAGAACATGTCAATGCATTCCTGGTGTAAATAAAATTCTTGTGAAGATGGTTTTGGAATTAAATTTGCTAGAATGAGGGGTGAGGGTGGGTGGGTGGTGGGGGGTTTTTTTACCTGAAATATGGATTTTTGGTTTGCTCTTGGATAGTGCTGCTTATTTCTTTTAGCTTGGTTAAATAGAAGCTACATGATAAATGAATACTTCCAGAGGAGTAGAGATGGTAATACATGAAAGAATATTAACATACTGTGAAATGAAAAAGCCATGGAGAATTTTATACCTAATATTTCAAAGAGTAGTGGGACATAAAGCAAGACGGTTTTAGCTTCATGTGGTTAATATACTGATCTGCTGTCTTCCCTCATCTTTTTGTGTCAGTTTTACAGCTTAATAAACAAACACTAATTTGTCTTAACATATAATAAATTAAAACAAATAGAACCAGCATGAGTTGAGGAAACTATTGTAATTTATACTTGATTTGTTTGTAACAGTTTTATTAAAACAGATTTTTTTAATTACTTCTAAGTACAATATCCCATTGAATGCTTATTTAAGATAATTTCCTAAACTGCTAATGCATTCCTAATAGAGCTGTCTGCATTACTATCAATATATATATGATTGTAGCAGTTGTCTAAGATCCCTTCTCTGAAGTATTTCTGAGACACTTTAGTAGAACCCTTGTGCTGTGGTGCTAGCATGTGAGCATTTTGGAAGTAGGATTGTAGTCACAGACCTCATGAGATACTTGGATTTCATGCATTTAAAAATCCGTTCTGGGTAGTGATTTCAGTTGGTCAGTTCTCTGAAGTGGGTTTTTTAGATTGTGGGTTTCACGTTTGCCATGGAGCTGTTTCTCAGTAACAGCTGGTTCAGAGATTTTACGTAACTTTGTATGGCTGTTTATGTAGTGTACACCCATCTCTGATTGGCTTTTAAACCTTATACCAGACTCAGTTTTTTTGATTTGCCGATGTTAATGAAGATACTCCACCATCTGTCACTTCATTCAGATGAAACTGGAAAAAATTCTGTAAGGACATAAAAAAAACCTGGGAAACAGATGTGTCATCCTTTAAAAGGATTTCAGACAAAAGGCTTCTCTTTTCCCTTCCCTGTCATGGTGTTTTGAGGAGAAGCATGCTGATACAGCTCATACTTTGATTAAATCACAGCCATTCTTCATTGCTTTTATTGGAATATTGTAATTAAAATTACTGAAGCATTCAAGGACATTACCTAACTTTTCTTCCTGTGTTACTCAGAGGGCAGGGCAGAGGTAGGTGCTAAAAAGCCTTTTGTTTTTTTAACTCATCGTTGGGTTGGAAGATTTGCTTTTTCCATGCTCCCCGTTATGAAATTTGACCTAAATATTCATACTCTAAAATAGCATGAAAGTCTTTGTGCTAAAAGCAGTACAGTTCAGGGGCTACAGTATCAGATCAGAGTTACGATCTGTTTCTTTTGCAGAGGTTGTTTGTCTTGATTTTAGGATTTTCTAGGGGAACTTTTTTTCTCCCTCCTTGCAATAGAAATGCTCTTATTTTAAAATATATAGTATAAAAGATGCTTTGGTATTACAATATGAATGCATCCAATTGGATGCTTTGCTTGCTTTGGACTAAATATAATTTAGTTTCATTTTTTATTTTAGAATCCACTGGGCCTTGGATTTTATTCAGTGCAATATTGAATTACTGCCACAAGCATAAAGCACAGTTCTGTTGTTATAATCATTATGAAAAATCAGCAAATAACATCTTTCCTGCTGTTTTTTTTTCTTTCCAAAGGAAGCTGGCCAAGACCCAGAACAATAATTTTATTGTGTAGCATGAGAGCAGTTTATATGGTGGATCTTAAACTCTGTGTGCTTGCAGATGCTGTCCTTTATGTAGTTTTATAGCTTTTTATTGTCACGTAATTCGTATGATCCTGTTTCTGAAGAGCATTAATCCAATAACAGATAATACCTTTAAGCTTGTTAATACAGCTAACTGCTTTTTTTCTCCCCATTGTATTTTCCCAGATGTTGACTTACTTTGCTGCATTTGAGGTATTCTTTGAAGAAAACCTGCCAAAGTTATTTGCTCACTTCAAAAAAAATAACTTAACTCCAGACATCTATCTTATTGATTGGTAAGACTCTGAGAGCATAGTTAATGTGCATACTAGTGTAGATCATTCATTACAGAAGTGGGAGCTCTCCCACCTGGTTTAGTATTCTTTTAAGAAAGGTACTTAATTGTCAATCCGAATCATTCCCATGTACTTCTGTGATGTTTAATATTTACCTAACCTTTATTACTGTGCTTATTTTGAATTTGAGGCTTGTTTTGAAATACAGCTGTTACAGCACTGCTTAGCCATACTTAGTGCATACTTGGATTGATCTTCTGAGAAAATCTGTTGGTTTTTCCACTTCATGTGCAGGTGGGTGCTGGGATGTGTGTCCAGATTTTGCTAGTCTTGCATTTGAAAGTTACACTTTGTCCTCTTGCACAGAACAGGAAAGAGTAGGTGAAACAGTGTTTCTGTCCACACAGCAAAAAGGTAGAAGCTACAGAAGAGCAAACACATAGGCTTTTGGCAGGATGAACTATGACTCCTGGGTAGTATCTGACTCTTAGGTTATGGGGTCCCAAATGCTGTTTAAAGGATCCCAGAACAGATTGTGTAAAAGCTGATGTTGACACAGTCCAGTTAAAAAGCTAAAGGGTGTTAGCATGTTGTTAATTACTGCAGCTATTCCACTTAGCAGACAGGCAATTAGAATCTTTTTATTTGGTGAAACTGCCTTCCTTCTTAGCTCTAGTGTAATTACAACAGTTTCCCTGGGAGAGGAAAAAAGGCATGGATCTTACCTGCATTCCTGCCAAATATCAGTGCAGTATAAGGCAACCCAAATTGAGTATTTGCATTTCTGCCTGTCATGCTTGGGCTTGGGGCAGCTAAAATGTCTCTTTGCAGACAGACATTTCAGGACAATACAAAAATTATTTTTGTGAAAAATTAATTTACACTTAAATTGTTGACAGCTTCTCCCATTCTCAGGTATGTGAGTAAACGCTTTCCATAAAAGATGGAGTTCCAAGAAGTAACAGCATTTTTATTCTGAAATTTCTAAGTGCCTTGGTTTAACTTGGCAGGCAGTTAAAACAACCACACAGCCGTTCACTCATAAGTAAGGGAATGAGGAAGCATGTAATGGATGGGCTTAGTTCTCCCAACATTTGCAAGAACCACTTGGAAGGATTTTTATGACTGAAGGTTGACACTGATAACTGAATTAGATTTATTGATCTAGATTTGCAAAGCAGAAAGGTGCCAGAAAAAAAATACTGGAATAAGATAGAAATAAAGAAAGAGGGAAGAGACTGGTATGCTCAGTGATAAGAGGAAAGATGATGAAATTGTATTGCCTCACACAACGTTGTGAAAAGTTGTGTAGAGGAAGCAATTGAATAAAAAGACTATCAGAATAAGAAAACTATAAGCATGCTGGAGAGTAGCTGGATAAACAGTGTTAAAATCACCAGGTTACTATCTTTGTAATGGATTAGTAGATCAATAACAGAAATTTGAGATTTAGAGTAAGATTGGATGAGATGTTGAAGGTTTACAGTTCCCTCATCTATCAAAGCAACATTGCTTAGTCTTCATAGTATTTTCTTGGGTAAATATCTGTGATCAGTTTTTCTCTCTGAGCACATTTACAGGTTTAAAAAGAAAACCTTAAAAAGAAAAAAATTGACTTAGTTATGAGCAAAGAACTGCAGTACTGCGGTCAGAGTGTGTGGGGCACATCAGCCGCTCCCTTACGCTCTTTCTCTTCGTGTTGTTAAGGGCACTTGGAAGCAGCTTGTATCAGGAGTGTTTGTGGATGGTGCTTCTCAAGGTCTTTGTACAAATGGACTGACAGCCCTTAGCGTTTCTTGCTGACTACCTGCATCCACGTAAAAGTTGTTTATTTTAATCCCAAGGACAATCTACTGTGTTCCTCCCCATCCCGAGAGAGTCACAACACTATGGTCTTGCACAGGAGTGTAAACTGTTGAGGCAGCCCTCACCAGTCCTGTGTTACACTTGTTTCACTCTTGTCTTGGCGGCTTGTTGCACTCTGCCTTGGATTTTGTTAGACAGAGGAGTGGGTATTTAACTCTGTAAGATTAAGGTATACTATTTAAATATATGTGTCTGTGTGCATTTGTATATAAGCATATTTATAGATATATGTGTGTGCATACATTTTGTACTTTAAAGTATTTTGATCCTGTAGGGAGCAGATTTAGGGGTTTATTCTTTGGTTGTTTTTGTGGGCTTTTTAAGTGGCCACTGGAAACTTAGTGAGTTGGAATTCATATGTGCTGTCCTTCCAGTACTTCCAGGACGTAATACAGAAAAGGTGCAAGGAAAGATCAGGTAGGTCTGGTCTGTGTGCTCACAAGTGAGTAATTAGTAAAGCTAAGGACTGTGGAAAATGTTTATAGGGGTGTCTGTGGCTTATGGCTGACAGTGAAATTGCTGTAGTACAGATACCGCTCCATTAACGGACAAACGCTTTCTGAGCAGATAAGAAATTGGCTTCAGTGTGTTTCCAGTCAGGGAAGAATATGGCACGGTGCCGCTCTGAATAAACAGACCTTTTGGTTGTAGGTAGAAATCTTGATGAGGCAACCTTGCTCTTATAACATTACTTTTATTGAAGCACGTGTTTGTTCTGAGCTCCAAAGGGATGCCTGCTGCTAAGCTGGTGGCTGGCATGGTTACTGTGGAGGCATGTGTGCAATAAATCTCTGCTGGTGCCAGTTCTAGGAGGACTCCAGTGGCCAATGCTGCAGAGACCAGTTGCTGGGAAACCCTCTTGCTCCTGCTGCAATTACGGTGACATCAACTGGTCTCCTTTGTGCAGCTTCCTGTAGCCAGTGCCACAGGGAACGGCAGTAATATCAGTGTGCCTAAATCATTTGTTGGAGGGATGTGTTCCAAGAAAAAGAAATTCTGGGCCCCCAGCTATGCAGGTGATGCAACGCTGCTTTGGATTTTCTTGGGGCTGGTAGAGGATTTAGGGAGAGGAGCCCCCTGTCAGTTCAGTTCCACTACTGCCTTCTGTGGTGGGAAAATGCTGAGGACTTGGGAATTCAATTAAAAGGTACAGTGGCATTGATATCAGTTGGTACCTGCTGGAAGTAAGGCGTCTCTCTTGAAAAGGACCTGTGTGCTTCCAGCCCAAACTCCCAACTCGTAAGTCCCATGGTAAGAATTCAAAAGCTAGAAAATTTTTTACTTTCTTAAAGATTATAAAGGGAGTGTGGGGTGGGGATGTAAAGAGCAACGTGCAGTCAGGTTCATGGAGAATAGAGTGGAAGTGGTGTGTCTGAAGAGCCCCGTTTTGGCCTCTTAGCTCTGTCAGCTGATGTACCACCGCAGGCTCATGTGAGCAGAGCAGGACATGGATTTGCAAAGGACACATGCTGTCTATTTGTGGCTGCTGCTGCTGTACAAGCACCTCTTTATCCCTACTCAGAAAAATTATTTTGGCAATAATTATAGCTGAGGGCTTCGTTTGTGCTCATGGATTGATCAGTATCGCAGTGACTGTGATTGTGCTCTGTGACTTTCTGTTGACACTGTTTGCTTGTTATGGTAAAGGTCCAAGCCACTTTGTGTGGATGTTTGTAGTGGGCACCACCAGTGCAGTGTTTATAACTTCCTCTGTGTTATATTCAGAAAACTGTAGTCCCTGTCATGCCAGTAGGTCACCACCACCTGCCAAAAAAAAAGGAAGGTCAAGGTTAATAAGCATGCCTCCATTTCAAATAAAATATGGATTGGGATTCTGCCCAAAGGTTTCTGGTGACATCCTGATTATTGTGTTAGTTGAATGAGTCCTCAGCCCAATTTACAGTGTGCTCATCCTCATGTCACTGCAGGTTTTAGGTGCTTCTGACTGGTTAGAAATTGCCCAGAAACTCACATATTTGTATTATATTTATACATTTTGGAATGTAGTCAGATTTGCTGAGTGCTAAAAAGCTGCTCTGTTGCAGTGATCAGTATTGTATAATGCATATTTTTTCTTTCCCTTACAAGGAACAAAGTAATTGCTTCCACTTTTTTTTTTCAACTGTAATGATTTAAAAATTGTACTAAATAAACTGTTACCAGCCAGCCTGTTGCAGTAACACTGAAGGTGCTAATGAGAACAGATGCCGCTATAAATGTATTGCATGAACACTTAGATGCAATCTTTGCCTGCAAACAGATGTAGTTGATACAAAATGTACAACCAAAAATTAATCTCAGAATGAAGGAGGGATGATCCAAGAGTAAATTTAAAAGGCAAATTAGTTCATCCCTTTCATCCATTTCCACAGCTGAAATCAGAAGTTGCGGAAATACTTTTGTGCTGTTACAGACGTGTGAAAAGAATCATAAAATCATTTGGGTTGGTTGGAAGAGACCTTTAAGATCAAGTCCAACACAAGATCCTTGAGCCCAACCACGTGTGCAGTGCAAGAATATGTAAGATCTGATTTGTATCAGCATTGTTGCTAGTTGTCAATCCAAAATCTGGCACACCTGTGTTGTTCAGTGTTGTTGCTAGCAATAGCTTATGAAGACTCACTAATTTAAACAAACATAAAAGAACAAAGGAAGGAAAACACAAAGCCTGTGATTATCATAATAACATTGATAACATCAAGGTCATATGTTTCCCTTGTTAGTAGCAAACCAGCCAGGATTTCTTGTATCTACAAGTACATTTCCATCACAAGCAGGGCTGGGAGGAGCATTTGGTACTTTGCTGTATATTTTTCCCCTCGTCCAAACAGATAGCAGCCAGTCACCTGCTCAAAAAATAGTCTTTGTTACTTATCTTTAAGCCAGGACTAGTTCCTGGCTGAGTGTTTGCACGCTACTGGGAGTCCAGGAAAGGAGTCAGCGGAATTGCTTCCTATTACAGCATTCTCTTTAAATGAAAAAGCTGCTGCTGTTTCCTGTGTGTGTGTATAGACAAAAAGTGTTCACTCTGCTGTGTAAGTATTTTGTTGTAAGAAAGGCATTTTTATATGGCACCTGACTGCAGAAAAATGTTGAAATACTGCACAAAGTCTGCGCTCCATGATCGGCTAGCAACCGAAAGGAAGGGGCTTGTGTCGTGCTATTCATGTACACGCCTGCATGTATGTAAGATACATACAGGAACAGTTACGGGAAGAGGGAGTCATCCCAGACCCTACCCTCTTACTTACTTTTATACTTCTAATTCAGCGTTTTGGAGAGTAGAAGTTAAACGTTTTCCACATGTTATAAAAACATTGCAATGAGATATAAAAATAGAAAAAAGTAAAGTCATAATGATCCTAAAGCTGCAATTTACTTGTCACCTGAATTGGGGCAAATAGTTTAGTTTCATTTTGGTGCTTGTAAAGTGAATGTAATTTCCCGTTTTCCTAAAGTGTGCTTATTCACGGGGAAGACGGATACTTGGTGACAGATCTTCCAATAAATCTTATATAGGAAAGAGCAGAAACTGCAGGAAACATCTGATTATTAGAATTTGTTCTGAAAATGTTCATATTCTATACCTATATATGTGTATACAACTGTTCCATTGGTTTTTTAAATGTAAGCCCATATATCCTAAACTAAAAAAAATTGGAGGGGATGGGGGGAGTCGTAGCATAGAGGAACTACTATTCAGATTGGCGTACTTGAAAAAAAAAAAACAAACCAAACCACGCGTTAGAAGAGGCAGAAAGAACTTATTTAACGTGAGGCTTTGCTGACCTCTGCTGGAGCCAGAATCCTTTGCAGTTTTATTGGGATCTTTAATGCAGTGCATCTCTGGAGAGATGTTCCCTCCAAATTATGGAGGGAAAAATCCCACTGTAACTCTTTTCCCTTTTATACTGTAACGTGAATCCAGGAGACTTTGCTTGCTGGTAGGATGCTGTTAGTGGCAATGCAAACCGCTCTGCCTGGTAGCGAAGTGTTGGATGGAGGAGGGAGCATCTTTAAATTCCTGGCTGCCAGGCTGTCAGCATTTTGATGAAGGAAGAAATGTTCTCTTGGCACTTAATGAAAATGAAGTTTTGCCAACTGGGAGGAGGTTCTGGCTTCTGCTGTTACCTTTACTCTCTGAGGATCACATTCATTCAAGCACACTGAGCCACCACAGTATCACAGCTGTCTGTGTGTTCTCACTGCACAACGTGCCTGTTTCAACTTGGTAGAGTTTAAACTCGAAAAATCGTGCTGTAATTATTTGCCAGTTAGTCAAACCTGGAACACTATTAATTTTACACATCTTCATCTTATCCAGAAAATTCCCTTTGCATTGCATCTGCAGGTTCAGCTTTTTTGTGTTCTTATAGCTAAAACTGCATCAGTCGTCAACTCTGAAGTGATGATTAAATATGACGCTGACTATACCAGTAGCCAGTGCGTATCCATCATAAAGCCATGTGTATAGTTTCTTCTGGTGGGATTACATAACGTGGAAACTGGAGACTCAGACTGACAGCACAATGCCTTAAGTGTTGTACAATTTTATGTTGTTTCATGTATTTCTGTCCAGCAACTAATAGAAGTACTTCTGAAATAAGTGTTCATATACAAATATCGGAGAAGCCTCAAATATAACCGATAATCAGTGCATTCCTCTGACTATCCAGGACATTTTTCTTGTGCAGTAACTCTGAAAATTTTACCTTATTTTTCAGGATATTCACATTGTACAGCAAATCTTTGCCACTAGACTTGGCATGTCGTGTCTGGGATGTGTTCTGCCGCGATGGAGAAGAGTTCTTGTTCCGTACAGCCCTAGGAATATTAAAACTTTTTGAAGATATTTTGACCAAAATGGACTTCATTCATATAGCCCAGTTTTTAACAAAGCTACCAGAGGACTTGCCTTCAGAAGAATTCTTCACATCAATTGCTACTATTCAGATGCAAAGTAGAAACAAAAAGTGGGCTCAGGTAAGAGGATGTTGATCTTTGGTAACACATGGTTGCACTGTACTCATGAAAACGGGGCTTAACATCATCTGGAATTATGATTTAGCAGAGCTAGTGTTTGATTTTACAGGTAGTAAGACTATGTAGCTCATGCCATGTGTAATGTTGCTGAGCTGAGGTGTAGATACATCTCAAAACACAGCATACAGCATGGTGTAGGCTTGGTATTGGCTGACCTCTTAGCTCTTGTTTTCTGCACCAGCTGGCTTTCTTCACCAAGTATTTCCATTGCTAAGTTTCCATCAGGAAAGCCTCTTTACTCTCTAGCCTGCCATCCTTTTCCAAGCCAGAAGTGAGTATGGGCTATGGGTTTGCTCACATCATGTACTTACTGAGACTCCTCAGCCACTGAGGAATCAACCTAGAAACACGAACAAGACAAAAAAGAGTGTATGGGGTTGTTTTCTATTACTGAGGTGCTACCTGTGATGACCTCTTAACCCTCTTAAGGTTCTTGAAAGTCACCAGGATGAGTTTGGACTCAGAAACCTGAAGTTTGCTGTTCTGGAACAGACAGACTATGGTAGTATGAAGCTTGTTTGCACAGGTGGATTCACAGCAGTGCTGGGGTGGTGGGAGCACACCCCCACACAATATCCTTGGGAAGTCTGGCTGCAGTGGGATGTTCCCTGGCTGGATCGTTATTTCTGACCACTGTAGGAGTCAGAAGCTTTGCTGTAGTGTCCATGTGTTTTCTGTAGGGAAATAACCTTTTCAGAGTAGTAAAATAAGTGCCTGTTCTGATGGATGCACTACCTTCAAGATAAACTAGGTGAACTGGCTGACCAGAGCACTAGTTTCCAGAGGATGCCAAGTGCTCTTGAACTTAGAAAAGTGGTCTTTGTGTTCCTATCTCTAGCATCTTCTCCTTTACATACAGTTACTAGTACTGTATGAGCAACAGCAGAGAGCTTGAAGCGGTACTACTCTGTAGGACTACATTTGGTCAAACTCAGCTGCACATCTCAGCAGTGGGTGTACCTGGCACACAGAAAAACACCTGCTGACTGACCTTTTCATTGTGCAGCACCATGTAATTATGATCCTGGTGTCCTGTGGGTCACATTCTGGCATGGTAATAGGTATAGGATCTCATCTAAAATGTTAAGGCTGCTTAGGAATCCCGATTGTGCAGTCCTGGTTCCTCTGTCAGATGGGGTGGTTTGTTCCTCACTCCATTTTAATTTAGTCACTGACGGTGTGATCAGGAAACAAGAAACCGAAGGAGTTCTGGTAAGTCACAGGCGTGGTAGTTCTGATAACAAGGACTCTGGTTATCAGCAGGACACCTGCAAGCTCTGTTTTTCTCATGGAATTACCTACAAAGACACCCAGGGCTTTGTGCCAATACAGTCTTAGCCTTAGTGGCTGCTACACATTATCATCCACAGCAGAAAAATAGAGATGGTAGAACAGACTAGACTGTTGACTTAGTATTTCTGTAATTCACCTGTTTCAAATCTTAGCACCATAAAATTTTCCAAGCAGCTACAGAATCTGAGCTCTGTTTGTTGGCTTAATACCTGTGCTTTTCTGGATCAGAGTTTTGGTGCCATTCTCTGGTTCCTTGGAAAGGCTAGCTTTTTTCCACCAAGGGCTTTGTTATTATGGCACTGGAAACTCGCAAGCCCATGTGATTTGAGTAGCTGTTGTTACCTCAGATCTCTGTGAAGAGGACCTCACTGAAAACTCTTTTCAACTGTAGGAATTGCTGAGCATCCAGCCAGCCAGCTGGGGCTCTGTTCACACCCACGTTGAACTCGCCTGGTGCAGCAGCTGTGGATGTTCTGCATTGAAGCATAGGTAGAGAGCACTGTATGATTGCCCTGTGGGTGATTTAGCCTCACCTCCTGGTAATTCCAATGGTGCAGAGGGGTTTTTTCAAGTCAGAGTAAAGAAAAGAAAAGAGCACTTACTTCTTTCAGATGAAAAAGTTCCTCAGTAATTCAATTCCAGGGTGATTCTTGGGGATGCTGCTGGACTTCTTCAGCAGAGACCATAGAGCAGGGAGGGCATTAGGCAGCATGAGAAGCTGGCTTATCACTGTGCCCTCTACACAAGGGCTAATAAAATTGGTGTTGGATGTTAGGAAATGCAGTTTTTCAGTGTGTTGTCCTTGCTTCAGAAAAGGATATAAGTGGATCTGGAGACAGTGATGTGCTCTAGATGAGTACCAGACAGTGCTAAGGTAATTCTGTTCTGACTTCCTAGGTAATATATTGCTTAGGCTGCTCACTTGCTGTGTTTTCAGACAGTCCATTTAC
Organism: Heliornis fulica; assembly: GCA_013399135.1. NCBI lineage: Eukaryota > Metazoa > Chordata > Aves > Gruiformes > Heliornithidae > Heliornis > Heliornis fulica. The sequence goes on along the minus strand of VXBZ01005092.1, from coordinate 549,200 downwards.
CTTGAGAATTGTAACTTCCTTCAGGCAGCATCCTTTAAATAGTGCTGGACTTGTGGACTCTGGGTAAGGATCTCATCTCGGGGCCTTAGAAGTGTGTGTTGTGGGGAGATGGAGGTTAAATCTTTGTTAAATCCATTTGTATCTCTGCCACAGGGACTTAGGGGAAAGGTTTCCATAGTGGAGAGGTTCTCTGAATTTGATTATATTTAATAGTTAAAATAGTATTGCTTGGAAATAATCACAGAATCACACAATTGTAGGGGTTGGAAGGTACCTCTGGAGATTGAGTCCAACCCCCCTGCCAGGGTAGGTTCCCTGGAGGAGGTCACACAGGTAGGTGTCCAGACAGTTCTCGAATATCTCCAGAGAAGGAGACATTGGAAGCTCTTCAGACAATTATTTATTGAATCACTTCTTAAATCTATTTTTTTTTCTCGTTCTTTAAAATATCTAGATACTGGCTGCTCTGCAGAAAGATAACCGGGAAATGGAAAAAGGAAGTCCTTCCCTCAAACGTTAAAACTATGTCTGCCTCCAGTGACTCACGGGAAAAGAGCTAAAGTGGCAGAAGTATTGAGTACTGTTTGACATGTATGAGCCTGCAAATCAAAGTGTTATTTCAGAGTTTTGTTTAGTAGTAGGATAGCCTTAAAGGGGAGAAAAGAAAAATGCGGGTGGGTGGGGTGGGGTGGCAGAAAGGAAAGAAGGAAATCGGGGGATTTCCCTTATAAGTGAAACCTAGGGCTTAGCCTTAAACTCTTAAACTCTTAAACTTAGTGGAATGAGGATTTGCTGTGGACAGCGCTACACATTCTGTACTTCTTATGAGGGCAGTGAAACTAAACAATATTGCAGGGTTTTATAAGGGTTTGTTGGGTTTTTTTTTTCCTTGGATGTTTTAAAATACTGGGCGTTCAGCAGTGTCAGTTGCTTTGAAAGCTGTTTCCCCAGTTTCATCCTTAGGCAGGATATATTTCCCATTCCCATAACAGTAGCTGGATCTGGATTTTAAATAACTGGTGCTGAAATTGTTAGTTAAATGATGTGAGGACCTTTTCTTTAGAAATGTTTCTTGTTTTATAGGCTGTGGGTCCTGTTTACCAAAGAAATCACGTAGTCCTACAATTACATTCCATCTTACAATACAGAAAAGTTAAATAAAAAGTCAGCTTGGAAGAGAAGTCATGCTAGCAGTGAAAACCCAATTATTCTTTAAGATGCCATTGGGTGTTTCCAATCTGGATGCATATGGAGGAAGTTCCATTAATCAAGTTGATTCCAAACTCAGTGGGGGTTTCTGGTATTAGGCTGGCACCATTTCCCAGTTCTACTGTCTTTTCTCTGTTTAAAGCCAGGGTCACCTGCTACTCAGTGTATGTTTCCATGTTTCCCTCTTCTCGGCAGCACTGTTTCGGGGTCTCCTTGCCTACCAGCTACTTATTCCTATGCTGTTCCTCCAGTCATGCTGATAAAACTATTGGCTGAGCAGATAAATTGAGAAATGGTTAAAACCCATTTTAATGGTTACTTTAAGGCCAGGTCTGCTCACTGGCAGAACTGAGGAAACAGGATGCACAGGAGAAGTTAGGTCAGCCACCACTGCTGAAAAGAAAAGGTCTGTGGGATCTCCTGAAGCTGCTGTCGCCACAGTGGGAAAGCAGTATGTGGAACTGATCTGTATGTAGTTAGTTACAAATGAAATAAGTTTACTGGGGAATGTGCCAGACAAATACCATCAGGAAAAGTAGAAGCTGTCAGTTCCAAGTGCTTTATCCAGCCTCTAACATGTAGGAGCAAGTTACAGAGACTGCAAATTGTGGTTGCATAGTTCTGTTACACAACTTAGTTCCTCTCTGCATTCAGATGAAGGTTGGACTGTAAATCATGAGTGCTTCTGATTTACAAGAATGTTTATTGCATAGTGTAAAAGGTATTCTATAAGTAATGAATGATGATCATTGAAAAGGGAAACTAACTGAAGCAATATTTGTGTTAACTGCAAACAGGCATTACTAAATCCTCTAGCTATATGGTCAGTGCTTTCCCAGTGCTCTTCAGTCTATTTTATGATTATCTTGACATTGTCTACTAAAACAAAAACAAAAAAAACAAACAAAAAAAACCAAACCAAACCAAAAAAAAGAGAATAGTAGTTTCACACTGCTGGACTCAAAATATAATGTGAGGACTGTGGTACATAATTCAAATACAGTCCTTTAGTACAGACGTTTCTGCAATATTAAAAAGAGCAAGATTCCCTGGTGAGGACTCATTATCACTTTGGAAGATGTGTAATGCAAATGCAGCTTGCAAGTCTGATACCTCATTGGCCTCTTTTCCTGTCTGCTTTGTGTACCTGGCATAATTGTTGTCCATCTTCATTCCTCCCTAAGTCTTCTTAGGTCATCACTTACTGAAAACAGACATCAGGATGTTGATAGGAAACAGATGTTAATTCTCCCAGAGTTTGTATAGCTTTGGTCCTTCAGTGACTGGTACTTGTATGCTACATTGCTTTGAAGTGCAATAGAAACCTGGAAGGTCAGTAAGTGGTTTTTAATATTACTTTTTCTATTGCTACAACAAACATGCCTTTCCATGAAGGATATGAGAGGCCTACCATCCGAAACATTTGCACTATGCTTTTAAATGGTTTGTTAAACACACAGGCAACTTCTCCTCGGTAAACGGTTGTAGGTGGTACTGTAACTGGCTCTGTGATTTAAGTCTCCATTGCAACTAGACTTGTATTTCCTTTTAAACCAAGTCTACAAGTGTGGCTTGTTTGTCTGGTTAAAACGCATTCGTTATCTACTAGGTACCTTTGCAGCCATCGACGGCCTGTTCTCCTTTTTCTCTTCTCAATGAGATGTTGAATGTAACAGAGAAAACGGGCACAGTTGTGGGAGAAAGGCCTGCTGAAACACTTGTGCACTGTTTGTTACTTGCAAATGTAACTATTTTGTTCTTTGATCTTTTTGTTCTTAGAGGATGTATATATTTTCTAAATGATTTCTTTGTGTATATAAGGTATGTTCTTTAATGAAGAAAAGCAATGCAATAAGGAGCTTTGCACTGTTTTCAAACAAAATACATTTGAGAAAACAAAAAACCCACCCACCTGCCTAAAGATGCAATTGTTTCAACTTCTCAGTAACTTGATTTGAAGGTAATGCTTGAATTTTGATAAAATCAGAGATGATGAGTAATGGCATAGAATTATTTGCCACTGAGCTTTTACCAAATCTCTTAATTAGCTATTAATGAAGGTTACTGTAATAAATTCAGGGACTGCATAAAAAATGTTGACAATTTTATTGTTCAGGTGCTCAAGAGTATCTGTAACAAGATGCATGAGATTTTCTTTTATTGAGCAAGTGTCCCCATCTAGCAAACTTTTCTTTTCTTCACGGGTTTAAGAAAAAATAAAACTGCTGCAGTACATCAGAAATCTGCAACTACCACTGAACATGCAGCAGATCAGAGAAACCAGAAAACTTCAACCAGGTTTGGAATTCTGTACGACCTGCACTTTATAATAAAGCCGTTTTGCAACTTCAATCACCAGTCAATCATTAACGTTTATTTCATTCAGTCAAGATTTTTGTTTGGGGAAAAAAGAAAAGGTACCTTGAAACAGCTTATTTTTGAATGTTTTGAAACCTAGAATGCCGTGTAGAGAGCAGTTGATACATCCCCTGTACATCATGTTTGAATTGGTTTTATGTAGTTACCAAGTTTGTTTTGTTTAGATATGTGTATCAAACTGGAACTTTTTCAACTGTAAATATATGGTTTTGTTAAATAAAGTCATGTAAAGTTACCTTAATCACCTTTGGTCAGTGTAATTCCAAAGTTAAAAGTTGAAGTACCCGTTTCTTCACATGTTTCTTCAGCAGTTTTTGTCAGTCCAAAATTGGGACTTTGGGACTGTCAAGTATTGCAGGTGGAGAATTTTCTGGTGAGGCTTGTGTTAAAAAACCTGTGTACACGTGACACTTAAAAGATCTGATGCTTTATCATGCCTGTGGTTTAATCCATTTCATAGACTTTTCTGTGGACTTGGTCTGAGATCTGATAAGTGTATTTACATCAGGTTTTTATAATATATCTTTGTGAAATGTACACAACTCAGAAATGCTTGAATACCTTATTGTTTCTTGGTTTTAAAGGAAGAAATCTTGGTTTATTGCAAGTTTCATAATTACAAGGTATTTTTATGCTCATGCAGTATTAATTCTTAAAAGGCATAAGTTCAGAGATGAAAGTGGAGAAGCTTCCTGTTGCTTGCTTAACTGAAAAGAGGTTCAAGCACCAAATAAAAGATAAATAAAAGCAGGGGAGAGAAGACAGTAGCTGTACAGCAAGACTACATGGGGAATGCAGTCAAAGACTTGGCTGCTGTGATTCAGGTTTCTCTGGTAAACAAGTCTTTGTCTCTTCCTTGTACTGAAGTACCTTACAGTTACATTTGCTGGATCAGAACATAAAACCAGAATTTGCTTTATGTAAGTCGATAGCAGGTTGATACCACTAGAGCTTTATCCCTTCCAGGAGTTGCATAAAAATGCTCGAAGCAAGGTTTTTCCTTACCAGTTTCTCCAGTTCACATTCTGATCTGTTTGAATAGTAGTGAAACACTTTCCTGCATGGCAGCACATGAGATTAGGAAGTGAGACATTTGTCCATTGCTTCTTGATGGAATATATTCCTGTATTTACAGGAAGAAACCAGAGGAATCTTTTGATCTTTCATCCTCGGGGTGCTTTGGAAGGCTGGGGTAGCAGTGGCTCAGAGCTAAGTTTAAAAAAAATAATCCTGGAGAGACCGTGTGTGAAGCTTAAGGAAATGTCTTAGTATTTGTTTCAGTAGAAATAGTTCAGGGAATACTGTAATTTGCACCCTAAATTCTTGCTTTTTCTAGATGTCAAAACATGCAGTAATGAAAAGCATCTAAGATTTACTTTCCCTGCTTCTTGCATCTGTCTACATTTGTTGCTCAATGGTGTTTAAGAAGTTAAAGGAAGGTTTCTATGTCTTAAGCCAAAAGCAGTGAGAATTTTAAGAATTTTCCTGGCAGGAATCTGTAAGAAGTCAAAACAGATTAGAGTAACTTCCCTTGGGGGGACGACTGCTGATCATCCTTAGCTGTTCACGGAGAACAGTTTTGTGGAACACCGGGAAGCTACTTGATTTGTGCGACAGCCGGAGAAGAGCTCACTTCCGGTAACAAGATTAGCATACTGAAAGTACTGATTGTGGTGGGTTTTGGTTTGTTGGCTGTTTTCTCCAGAGAAGTTGGTGGTTATGTTGTCTCCTTTTACTGGCCTGTAACAACACACAGATCTACTGGTACTTTGTGAAAACTCTTTGAATATTAGTGTGTAATGTCTCTTCCTGACTAGTGTTTGAGCTGATGAAGATACAGAGCACTTCACTGTGCAGGACAAGAGTCTGCACTGTTCCACTGTGTTTGTGCAAGAGTGCTGCAGAACTGTGAGGATCCAATTTCCACGGAGTGATTGCAGTAAGAGTAAGGAATTAAGTCTTCTCTCATTGCCCTATGACAGAAGAACAAGACGTAAGCCTTCAGAAGTGTTAATGACCACTTTGATTATGTTTTGTCTTGTGAATACCCAGGCAATTCAGAAAACAGGGTTCAGGGATTATTGAAAAGAGAAATTCCTGGGGATGTCTTTTTGTAAGCATGTCTACATATCCCTGTGTAAGTGTATTCAGTGACTTGCATGCTTCAGTTAAATGCACATCAGCAGTTTAAACAGAGCTCAGCATGCTGATCCCTAAGGGTGTAATTCCAACCTGTGGCAGAAAAAAGACTCCACCCCTCTTTCCTGCTGGGATGTGGCTTCTTCTCTGCAAAATTCACAGCCTTTGAACACTTAAGTCTGGGACTTTGATACCCAACTCCTGGCTACCAAAAATGGCACTAATTATTTCTGGTCTGCACATAGAAGTTAAATATGAATCTTGTGTCCTCATTACGTCTGGGATAATTATTTTTTCCTAACAGCTGGTCTTATGCTGCATTTTGGATTCAGCATAATAATGTCGATAACATGCTGGTATTTTAGTTGCCACCAAGCAGTCAAGGCCTTTGCTTGAAGCTCTCATGCTGCCCTACCAACGTGGGGGCAGATGGGGGAGAAAAAAGCTGGGAGGGGATACAACTGGGACAGTTCCCCCAGTCTGGCCAAAGGGCTATTGCATAGCATATGGCGTGATGCCCTGGGTGTAACTGGGAGTTGGCCAGGAGGCAACATGGCTTGGGAGCTAGCTGAGCTTAGGCTTCAGGTGATGAGCAGCTGTGCCATGTATGTAGTTGGTATATTCTGTCATCATCATCTACCCTATAAAACTGTCTTTATTTCAACCCATGAGTTTTACCTTTCTCCTTCCAGTTCTTTCCCCCATCCCACTGGGAGCACAAGTGAACAGCTGTGCAGAGGTTCTAGCTGCCTGCTGGGTTAAACACTGACACTTTGGTGGGACTGATTCAGTAATTGGGTCCATCAGCTAGTTATGGCTCACCTGTAAGGAGCTACAAAAGTTGCAATTATTTCAGCCATGAGAACCCGCTATAGCACAGCTCCAGCATCTTACTGGCCTAAGATGTTTCTGTTGACATCCATCCTATGCCTTAAATCTAAAATAATGCTACAGTAACAGCAGCAAGAGCTGGTCTCGGTGTCACTGCCACAGGGGAAAAGGGAGTCTAAACAGGAGTCTATCCCTTTGATAGGGGGAAAGCTGCTTCCTGTGACTAAAGCTCCTTGAGCTATAGAATCATAAATGTATAAATGTTTCATTCCTCACTCCCCTTCAGCCTTTTTATCTGGAATTCTGATAACACTACGGTTGAGCAACGCAGAGGGGACCGATGCAGTGATGGGCTTACACAACTACCTCTTCATACACCGCAGACAGGGAGGACACAGCCAACTACCTTCTAAAACTGTGAGAAATTAAAGACCGAAAGAAATTAAACCTTTTAGTTCTAAGTAGTAAGATTTATGTATTTACATAGAATTCTTTACCGAATGCTAAGGTGGTATTCCAAAAGTGTGGGCTTTTGACTGGCTTTTTTGTTGGCTTAAGATAAGCAGAGGTACAGGTGGTTCTGTTCAAGATGGGTAACTACTGTAATTTCTTCATTGGCTGCTTAATACTGTCAGATCATTCAGAAAAAGCTTTTCTAGGAGGTTTTTTTGGAGGTAGTGTACTCCCCAGGACTTATCAAAAAAGAATCGTGTTAAAAATCAGAATTATGGAGAAAACTTGTTTATTTCTTTTCCTTTGCATCAGCTGCCCCCAGCAGGGAAAGAGGAGTCGGCTTCCTTGATTTTTTTCTGAATTCCCCTACACATAAGGATCAGAGCAGCACGGTGATGTTTCAGTGTTTCCAGTCGCTGACTTAGCACCTCTGCAGTATCCACCTTTTTCTCAAAGTCCCGAAGCAGAATCTCACTTCCTAGCAACCCATACTTCTGCTGCAGTTCCATATTGTTTCTCCACAGTCTGTCTCTGGCCTGTTTGGCTCTGGTCAGGATGTCTCTCTTCTGTGACAAGACAGTCTCTATGTCCATCAGTTTGGCCTTTCTGCCTCGGTTCTCAGCTTCCACAAGCTCTAGTTTTCCCCTGAACTGCCTGAGCCTGTGTACGGTGTTCGATGCTCCCTTTCTGAGCTTCTGGATTTCCTTGCTGAGGTAGTCAATCCTCGCACTGTGTTTCTGATTCTCTTTGTTCAGGTGCTCAAAGTCCGTAAGGTGCTGACCCTCTAACAGTTCTCCCTGAGCTTTCAAGATGGTTTCAAGGGTTTGGATTTCATGCTTCAGCTTGATGTTTTCCACACAGACCTAGAGGAGTAGAAATAAAAGAAGAATTACTCTATTTCTTTACTCTGTGTGTTGCCAAGGAGGAAGTGTTTCTGCTCAAGCTCTGCTGGGACCGTAATAGAGGGGAGAAAAGCGTCACACATCGTCTGTTGTTTAGCAGCGAGCAGAAACTCCCCTCTGAGGCAGAAGGGGAAAGGGCTGCCCCTTCCAGAGCTCCTCCCGCCAGGACCGAGACAAGCCCGGCTTGCTGCAGCTCCACCGGGACACCGAGCCTCACCTCTCGCAACTGCTCCTCCTTGTCCTGCTCCCTGGCCTGGACACGGTCTAGCAGCGCCGCCGCCGCCTCCCTGCCGCCCAGCCGCCGGCCGAGGCTGATGACGGCCACGGCCTTCTTGCGGGCCTGGAACGCGTCCCACTCGGCCCGGGCCCGGGCCTGCCGCTCCTCGCTGTCCCGCCGCAGGGCCTCCACCCGCTCCCGGCAGGCCGC
>VXBZ01005092.1:478747-539570 GCA_013399135.1 Heliornis fulica | reverse complement strand
CACCCTCTGGGGTGCCGAGGCCGAGGGCGGCTGGAGCAGCCGGGAGGAGCAGCTGCTGCTGGACGCCATCGAACAGTTCGGCTTCGGCAACTGGGTAAGTGCCGGGCAGCCGGCGGCGGCGCGAACCTGCTGGAGGCGAGGGGGCTGCGGGCGGGCCCGGCGTCCTGCGGCGAGCGCTACCGAGGGCGGCATCGCCCGTGCGCGGGGCCGCGGCCGGCGCTGTGGAGAGGAAACCACCAGCCTGGGCCGCGGGGAGCCCGTGGGGGGGCGCCCGGGGTCCCGCTCCGCGCTGCGGGGCCAGCGGCCGCCTTGGCTAGCAGGTGCCGGTGGCTCCCCGCTGGGATGGCGGCCTTCCGCGGGCCACCTGCGGGAGAGCCACTGGGCGAAGGAGGGCTCCGGGCTTCTAGACCTGGTCCGCCTCGGGGCCCGCCTGTGTCTCCTCACCGTCCCGACGGCGTTACAGGTCTCACCCGGTGGCTTCTTCCTCTTAGTGCCCGGCTCTGTCCTTGATGTGTCACAGAACGTCAGGAGTTAGAATCATAGAATGATAAGGGTTGGAAGGGACTCCCAGAGGTCATCCAGTCCAACCCCCCTGCAAGAAGCAGGGACACCCCCAGCTAGATCAGGTTGTTCAGGGCCTCATCCAACCTGGCCTTGAACGTCTCCAGGGATGGGGCATCCACCCCCTCCCTGGGCAGCCTGTTCCAGTGCTCCTCCACTCTCACAGTAAAGTATTTTTTTCTAATATCCAATCTAAATCTCCCTCCTTCTATTTTGAAACCATTACCCCTTGTCCTGTCACAACCCGCCCTACCGAACAGCCTCTCCCCATCTTTCTTATAGGCCCCCTTGAGGTACTGGAAGACCGCTCCAGGTCTCCCCGGAGCCCAACATGGACCCCTGAGGGAGGCCAGTTGAAAGTTGAGTTGGAAGGGAACTCTGGAGAACATCTAGTCCAGCCCCTCTGCCCAAGCAGGATCACCTAGATTAAATCAAACAGGAACACATCCAGATTGGTCTTTAGTGTTTCCAGAGAAGGAGACTCCACAACCTCTCTGGGGAGCCTGTTCCAGTGCTCCGTCACCCTCACAGTGAAGAAGTCACGGGGCGCTTGCTGGCCGGGTCCAGATACAGGCAGGCTCACTAATTAAAAACATCTCGTGGTTTGGTTTGCTAGTTGTTACTTGGCTCTCGGCAGGTGTTTTTGTGTTAGTCGTAGAGAATTTTCCCTTTCAGAATCGTATGGTGTGTGAGTGGTGTAGCCTGTGCAATTCAGTATTATTTCTTGCTGTGAATACGACTATTACTCGCTTCTGCGTTGCTCTAGAAGTCCTCTGCTGGCACAGATTAACCGAGCAAAATCCAGATGGCGCGGTGATCTCGGCACTGGGTGGGAACTTGGTGAACTTGGTCCATGGCAGGCTGACGGGAAGCATCGTGTGGATCCAAGTGCTCTGTGGTGTTTCCAGACCAAGAGGCTCTGGTGCAGCTTGCCTTCGTGATGGTCCTGGTGCCCTTCTGAGGGCTTGTGTGCCCCCGGCCCCTTAGAAATCCCTTGTCTGGACCAGGAAATGACGGAAACACAGTTAATTTTGACATCGCTAGAGAAGTCTGGGTGTTGTGAGTTGGCTTTTGAGGAGAAGGGGAGGAGTCACGGTCTTACCCGAGTGTGTGCTATGCTGCAGATGTGACCAGAATAATTTTATTGCTCCTCCCTGTTTCCTGTTTAGGAGGACATGGCCGCTCACGTGGGTGCATCCCGAACCCCTCAGGAGGTGATGGAACACTACGTAAGCATGTACATCCATGGCAACCTGGGAAAAGCCTGCATCCCCGACACCATTCCCAACAGAGTGACGGATCACACGTGTCCCAGCGGCGGCCCGCTTTCTCCGAGCTTGACCACCCCGCTCCCACCGCTGGATATATCGGTGGCTGAGCAGCAGCAGTTGGGCTACATGCCGCTTCGGGACGACTACGAGATTGAATACGACCAGGACGCGGAGACCCTGATCAGTGGCCTTTCGGTGAACTACGACGACGATGATGTGGAAATAGAATTAAAAAGAGCTCACGTAGACATGTACGTAAGGAAACTCAAGGAAAGGCAGCGGCGGAAGAACATCGCGCGAGACTATAACTTGGTACCGGCCTTTCTGGGGAAGGACAAAAAGGAGAAGGAGAAAGCTCCCAAACGCAAGATCACAAAAGAAGAGAAGGAGTTGAGGCTGAAACTTCGGCCTCTGTACCAGTTCATGTCCTGTAAGGAGTTTGAGGATTTCTTTGAGAACATGCACAAGGAGAGGATACTTCGAGCAAAGATTCGGGAGCTGCAGCGGTATCGTCGGAACGGAATCACCAAGATGGAAGAGTCGGCAGAATACGAGGCAGCCCGGCATAAACGGGAAAAGAGGAAGGAGAACAAAAACATAGCTAGTTCCAAGAGAGGGAAGGAAGATGGAAAAGAAGGTGAATTTGCTGCCATTGAAAACCTGCCTGGCTTTGAACTGTTATCGGACAGGGAAAAGGTGCTCTGCAGCTCTCTCAATTTGAGTCCTGCACGTTACGTGACTGTAAAAACTATAATCATTAAAGACCATCTCCAAAAAAGACAAGGAATTCCTTCAAAGAGTCGCCTTCCCAGTTACTTAGATAAAGTACTGAAGAAAAGGATTTTAAACTTTCTAACAGAAAGTGGTTGGATATCCAGGGATGCTTCGTGAAACTTGGCAGATCTGAAAACACACGGCCGAGGCCCGTTACAGCCTCAAGGACTCCGTTATTTTTCCCCTCCCTCCCCAAAGATACAGAAATCATGTCACTTAAAAAAAAACAAACAAACTACAAACCAGAAATTATGTCACTTAAAAACAAGAAAAAAAGCAAACACGTAACCCCCCACGGTGTGGTGATTCATGGTTTAAACAGACTTTTGCTTTGGATCACACCAAATATGTCATTGTGAATTGCTACATAGGATTTCACTGCTCTTGGCAGTTGGAGCAGGTTTCTTTCACGCGCACGTACTTCAGCCCGGCAGTCCCGGAGTAGTTGCTTTGCTCCTCACTGTTGGACAGATGAGTACTGGTGTAATCCTTGCTCTTCTTTGGAGGTGGAAGAGAGTTTCTCGTGCTGGAAACTTTCTTCTCCCTTTTGAACTCTTGGGGTTTTTTTGCTTAATGCTGACAGCAAAGTGAAGCTTACAGAAGTCCTGAGCTCAGGAGCGTGGTGAGCGGGGACTTCCGTGACCATTGCTAAGCTTTTGGAACGTTCTCCTTAGTAACTGCAGCCAAGGCATGGGGACAGCAGGGTGAGAGTTTCTGTCAAGAATACCGCAGGGATGAGGCACAGCGAGGAGGGGAAGGAAATGTGGTAGGTGAGAGGCCTTCAGGTGCTGTAGGAAGGGTTCGTGAGCTGCCTTCACACCCAGCTGGTCTGGCCATAGCTTTGGCCTGAGTTTTGGGTGAAACGGGTCCCGCTGGATCTGTGATGGTAGCCGTCTAGTAGCCGCGCTGCAGGAGTGTGGGGTGGCTGCGGTGTTCTGCTCCAGAGCAGGAGCCTGTGGCTGATTTGGGCCCGAAATGGGGGTTTGAAAAAGTAGTCAGCGAGCTGTCTCTCAGCAGCTAGGAGCTTCGGGCAGTGAAATCACCATTCCTGCTCCTGCTGTGGTACCTGTCACTTGTGAGCTCGTGTGGGCTGAGGAGGTGCACCTGCCTCCTGAGGTTGGTTGGAAGGGACAGGGAGTGAGATACTCAAACAGAGAGTGATGGCTGAGAGTGGCTTTTAAAAACAAAAATGTGAAGTGCTGGAGATGAGGCTGCAGCGCACAGGTGACACATTCCCAGAGCACGGGGCTGTGGATCCAGCCATCACAGGGCTCCCACTGCACGTACCTTGAAAGGTACTGGACTGAACATGCGCAAGATGGAGCTCCTGCCATGGTAGGGCTGTGCCCGCAGCCCACTGCAGAGAGAACAGCGTGCCTGGAGCAGGAACTTGTCACCACTGGTGGTGACTGCAGTTGTAACCAGGTGCTTGTGACACAGTGCCCCACCCACAGTGGTTTTAGTGAGATCCACAGATGAAGGGAAAGATGCTGAGGGACAGCTAGAAAAGGATTTCTCATCCTTAAATTCCTGTGCTGGTGTTGTTTTAACCAGATAAAAAACGGTGGTTGCCACATGGAGGGCGGCACAGTGTTCCTTGTACCTGAGCCTCTCTGCTGGTCACGTCTGGAGCAGGAGGCCGGGACTGGAGGCTGGCTGGGCAGGTCTGGAGGGCAGGTGTGCCAAACCAGGGACCTTGACTGGCTTCAGAACGAGTGCAGGTACCAGAATGGGAATCTTGGTTTGATGCTTCGGGCTGCAGTGGGTGAGGATAGCACAGAACCTTAAAGCAGTATTATTTCTGCCACTTGGCAGAGGCATCCTGATCAGAACTGGGTTTCAGTTTTATATCCAGCATTACCAAAATAGTGTTACCAGTGGAGTTAGAATAAAAGGGGTGCAACTATAAAGCCAGCATTTGTAAGGAAGAAAAACCCCAAAACTCTAGTGCCTTTTTCTTTTGAGCTTGTGATGTTATGTCCCTTCAGAAAAGGTAAGGGCTGCGTCCTCTTGGGTGTAAGACTTGGGTCGGCTTGCCTGCAAGTGGTTTGTTGTGAAATACCCGAGACAAAACTCTCTGTTCTTAGAGCAGCGGAACTCACTGCAGTGTGCTTGGTCACTTTAAGAACCACTCTGCCCTGTACGTGGTACAGGCAGCACACGAATTCATAAGGTGCAACAGACCTTCGGTTATTTTCTCTGCCCTACTCCTGTGGGAAGCAGGCTCGGCCTTTCTTTCCAGCATGCTAGTTACGCGGTTTGGTTCTTCCTGGAACTCGCTGTCCACTTGCCATAACATACCGTTACTGGTAGCGTTCTGGAGCCTCAACTCTGCACGTAGCTGGGAGTTTGAAAGATTTGGGGTTTTCATTATTTTTTGCAAATCTGTGATTTTTATATTTCTACAGTGTTTTGGCACGTCTAAGTCTAACTGAAGCAATAGTCTAAAGCCCATCTGAACAATAACTTAAAAATAATAATATAAGCACCGAGTCATTTAAATGTTGAAATGAATTCTGCATTTACACTTTGTAGTTTAATTCCTCAGCCCCTCCAAAATGTGTCTTTGGTGCTAGAAGTAACTTATTGAACATCAAAGTGAATGTAAAATATTTTTAATGTATGAAATATGGATATCAATATTTATTTTATACTTGCAGGCGAATTCAAGGTGGTCAATGTTTGCTTTAGCAAATACTAGTCCCTTGGAAAGGGCTTCCCTAGAAGTAATGTCTCGCTGTCAGCTCTGCTTTTAATTTTAAAGTGACTTGCACTAGAGGATGCTGCTGTTCCACACTGCCACGTGGGACTGATTTAGTCAAAGCATTCCTTTGTTACGAGCTGCTGGTTTTTGTTTGTTTCTAAGTTGAGATGCAGTTATCTTAATCCAGCAATTCACTAGAGCTATGCTGTTTCTGTGGTGAGGGGGCTGAGAAACACCATGGCAAAGAGCTCTTCAACTTGTACCTTGTGTTGATCTGGAAGTGCTTCCTGTACTGTACGAATAAGCTACCCTTCATGTTGCTGATGAAAAGGTGTTTTATATGCTTCATGCTCTTTTCTGATTAAAGATAGTACTAATGAAAGTATCTGTCCTAACAGCATTGATGTAAGCCTATGACAACGTGATGCTCCATCAGCTGTTCAAATTACTGATGATCTGCTACTGATTGAGGCAGCAATAAGTCTGTTCTAATGCTCTATGTTTACTGCAATCAGTCCGGTCCCAGCGATGTTTCACAATAATATTCACCAGGTAACAACGGGGCATTAGTCTCTGGTCTGTGTCTACTGCTCAGCGCAGAAGGGCTTGCCAGCAGTGTTCTGGATACACACCCTCCTGCCCTGCATCCCGCTGCAGTCCCAGCAAGCATTACCAGCAGCATTATTAGGTTTGCACAAGTTTTTTGACCATGAACTGCCTTGTGAATCGCACAGATGAAGCACTCTGCCGTTACTCTCTGGGGTGGTGACTGCATCTAATTTCTTTGCGACTGTAATGGACTTCATTAGCCTTTTGGTTTACCATCTCTTCTTGCAAAATGGATTTTTTTGCATGTGGCCCAGTTGCTCTTAAGTGATGATGCATTAAATACTGTGAAGGAAGGTACCTGGTGAGCGCATTCAGCTCCTTGGGTTCTTCCTTAAAGGGAATGTTGCACTCATTTGAGTTGTGTACTGGTGCAGATGTGCCAGACACACAAATGTCTGTGCTGAAATGATGTAAAACCTAACTGATGTTGTGCACACTCAGCAATTTACTACGTTTTTGCATTGTACATTGGTAAATAAACTTGTATTAAAGTTTCTTTTCCATTATTGACTTAATGCTGGCGTAGCTCACACAGTGAGGAGAAGGGCTAAAGTCATGGCAGTAACAAAGGGTGATGCATTTTAGCTAAACTACGATGTCTGAGTGGTGGGGAAGTAATCAGTATGAAGTAGCTAAGCCAGAGGGACTAGCGGCAGCTCTGCTGGCTGCTCTTCTGCTGAAGTTTTAGAAGCACAGCCCTCTGTTCTGTGATGTCTTCAGCACTCTGCTTTGCTGTACACCAGTATGTACAGGTCGTTCAAGCTCTCAGTAAAGGCAGAACTTCTTACTGAAAGCCGTTGTGAAAGGGCAGCCTGAGGAATGGGAGCCACTTACACGAGATACTCAGCTTTAAAGGGACTCCTCTAAGTCTTGTGCCGAAACCTCTCTACTCTTTGTTACTATATTTAAATAACTTGCATCCAACGTGACAGTTCTTAAGAGATACATAAATTGGCCCTGGTCCTTTTACAGCACATCAGTTGAGCGCAGCTTCCCATAAAGTGCAACAAAACTGTTTCTTCAACCCTACTTCATGCAGCTACAGCAGCTCTAAGAGATAGTGTGAAGTTACTTCCCAGTTCAATTTAAATATATCGGTACCTCTCTCCGCCTTCCCCCCCCCCCAGTTTTACATTTGAACTTCTGCATTTTTGTCCCTGTATTTAATTAATTTTCAAACCCCACAATGCTAGGTGTGTTCTCACATGCACCAAGAAATATTCTTCCTCTCCTGCCCAGTCAAAAGCATTGAATTTCATTCTTAGTCATGAGAAAGAACGAATTAATCCTTAAATATGGATTGTTTGGTCCTTTGACCAATCCCCAAAGAGCAGTATGTACTTCTGTCCTTAGCTGTCATGAGGCAAACCAGGACTGGAAAAAAAAAATAGCCTTAAAGACCAAGTAGTCACTTTTTACCAGGAGAAGATCTACTGTGCAGTAAACGGTTGGCAACTCTGCATCTAAACCAAGAAAACCCATAATCAAGTAACCTGAGCTTAAGGCAAGGAACTCCTTAACCCAAGACAACCAGGAACAAGGGTGAAAAAATGCAGAAACACTTAACTGTTTACCAGGTCCTAACAACACATGCAAGTTGAAAGTTTCTGTCCTGCCTGTTAAACTGTATGGGCTTTGAGGATACAAACAGATTCTTTGTTGGTTGTATAATTTGCAAAGCTTCATCCACTCCTATCCAAGTGACAAATATAGGACAAACACTCTGTTTATCACGTACTGTATTTTAACCTGATTCTGCAGGATGGAGAACAGCAGGTGGAGTTCCGACATGGCATGGGAAAACTCCTGTTGCAGTTTAAGATCCAAGCTAAGTAGATGCAAGAAATTGAGCTGAAACGTAAGTTCACAGCTTTAAGCCACTTACATGCGAAGATTTATATGGTTCTAAAAGACAGTATATACCAAACCCTTAGCTACTCACTCCTCCGGGTATTCTGGCCAGCAGGGTTTAAACTAGTTTGCATAACAAACTGATTGTAAAGCTTGGAAGTTACAAGACTACCAAAATTGTTTAAACCAATTTATACAATATTAAATTAAAAATCCAGAGATAGGATAAATTCCACTGGTTCTTCAATGCCATACAATTATTAGATGGTTTTCTGGAGTCAATGTTAGTAGAGGAGAAGAGCTGAAGAATTACAAAATATGTCTATTCTCTGAACCTTTTATTTATGGGACAGAATTCACAAAGGTTTCCATTTCACTTCTTGAGCAAGAGAATTTCTGAACAGTCAGAAAGGGCATCTTTCACATCAGTGTGTAAAAGCTGATGGGTCACCTGCAGAAAGTGGGTTTTTTGCACTACTTCACGCACTTCTGCAGCGTTAGGGTCTGCAGAACAAAGAGAAGTGTGGGAACCACTACACGGATTTCCCACTGACACACAGAGATGAACGTGAGATTGCAGAATTCTTGTGAGAGTTTTAAGTTGTTTAATGCACCTTCCGCTGCGGTGATTGTAAAAAAAAAAAGTCACCTAATCTAAAGCATTAGAGGACTTAATGGCTCCTGTTAAGAAGAGTTTCAGAACAGTGATGCTGAAGGCCACTAAGTGGAAGAATTTCATTGGATGCTTCATTTTCACTGGGAAACCCTTTATTTTCCCTTTTATTCTAAGGGGGCAGAAGAATGAAGAAATCATGGTGTAGGAGAAAAAAACCACCCAGCTGTTTAATAGTTGTATGGCATTTAAATTCTCAGACTCAGCAGTTAAGCATCTTTCACAACCCCCACCAAGGCAGGCCGCAGCGTACGCCCGTGCAGCTTATAGCCAATCTTGGATACTAATGCAATAGTGCCAGGTTCCTTCCCCTCCACGGGAGCATGGAACAATGCTTCGTGTTCGTAGGGATCGAACTTGGCTCCGACAGGATTCAGTCTGAGCAAGCCATGTTTTTTAAACACTTTCTGAATCTGTACTTCTGTCATAACAAGACCTTCATATAAGCTCTTCAGGTGAGGATTTTCATCCTTAATTTCTTCTTTTGGAACACTCTCTGTTGCTTTCTCCAGAATGTCTGCAACTTCTAGTAAGTCCTTGCAGAAGCTCTGAATCCCTAAAAAGAAATAAAAGAGAAAGGAATGGGATTAGTCCACTGAGGCCAACAACATTAAAAAACCCAAACCCCAAAATACAAGAAACCACCATACACCTCCAAAACCTGCAGCAATAATCAGTGTTCTTTTAGATTTTTAAGAAGATAGGTGACACTGTAAACATCTGGGGTAAAACATCCTTGCCAATTTTACCTGATGATACAGAACCATTACAGATACATTGAAATCCACAACACTTCCTCCTGTTCTGTGTAGAAAATGTGTTTCAACTTAAAAGAGCTAAAGCTACACTGACATCAACAGTTAGAATTCTAACCAAAGTTACCAAAACCTTCAGATGGCTCAATGCCCTAATTTCCTTATGTGTCTCTTATTCTGGGATTCTCCTCAAGTTTGAAGCACTATGTTGACCTATTCCTGCCCTTTAATCTGGTAGGCTACAAATATTTGCAGACCATAAGCATGTAGTCAGATCGATGAGGGGTCTAAGAGATGAGCAGGAATGTATGCCTGAGTGAAAAGAACTCGGCTCTCCCTCACACTACAAACCAGTTTCACAGAGTCAGAAGTTTCTCTCTGTAAAATTGGAGTAGTTCCTAGGCTAACAATAGCTCATGTCCTGAACGGCTCACACTGTAAGAACCTGCCCCAATCTTATTTAAGGCAAACTAGAAATCATGACAAATCAAAGTGATTGAACAGAATAACACATTTCCATGTAGCCAGTGACCACCAGCACTGCATTTCTGTAGCCATGTTATATTTTTTAGCCAGTCTTTTTAATTCTAGCCCACATTTTAGATTATTTTTTCCTCTTACCAAGACACCATATAGGCATTACGAGAGGACAAGTCTTTGGTGCAAAGAGAAAAAACAACCCCAACAAACCAAACCACCTACAGAAGCACCCTACAAGATCTACAGGGACCAGGTGGTTTTCAGGTAAGGGTACAACTGCATAACTCTGTAGAGACTCGAGCTCTTTACAGAACAGTTACTAATAATGTCCAAGTAGTTCCAAAAAACCCAAACAAATGAAGGTTTAAAATGAAAACTAAAACTGGTTAGGGCTGAAGCGTCTCAAACAGAGATTAACCAATTGTATGGTGATGCAGATCAAACCAAGTATCAAAACTCTTCAGAAAGAAGAGGAACAATTGTTACCCTTGAAGAAAGATCTGCTTCTAGCACTCTTTGTAGCCAGTGACTCTACATTCCTGCCACTGAAAAGAATTCACCCATCTAAATATATTACTTCTGTCTGAAGGCTATGGCCTTCAAAACTCAGAGCCCTTATTCAAATATAAAAGGCAACCCCCACACATAAAACAAACACCAAGAACAAAAATCCCCAAAGCAGGAGAGCTAGGATTCTGTGCTCTTGGTTCATATTTTTGCAGCCAGTTCTGAGACCAAAGTGCAAGAAAAAGCCAAACTTCAGGCTGCAAACCTTACTAAAAAGATTTACTAGTGCAGTACATATTGTAAGAAATCAGACACCAAACCTCTCTGCCTCAGGTGCATCTTTTACCCGAGCAGTCAGAATCACCGGGAAGCGCAACTTGTCAAAGCTGCAGGAGAGTCAGCTCAAGACCTGGGAAATCTAAAGCCTGGTAAATTACAAGTATGCAGAAAAGGCTGACCATATATTCACTGACCATATAACTTCGCCTCTTCCACAAGTTTCTGGCTTCTTTGCCTCACATTTTCTGCATCTGCCAAGGCACGCTTGTACTTGTCCTAAGGAAGATAAACCAGTAACACATGGGATTTCATTCCTCATGGTTGGGTAGCGACAGCAATTCAAAGCAGCATATTCAGCATAAAACAGCATTTCAGACAGTTACATAGCCTAAACCCACCATCTAGAAGGTAATCTGAAGACAGCGTGTTAATTACCACTGCATCCTCCCTACCATGGCAGGTGTGTGTTCTGCAGACAGAAGCGAGGGAAGGGAACTACGATGGCTTTCCAGATTCCTAGTGTTTGTCAACAGACTAGCTGGAAGAAATTTTTAACTCTACAGATATTAAATTTTCCTACAGATATACCAACTTTTAGGAATCAAAGATTTATGCTTTTTCTGATGTGCTCACAGAAAGCTTTCTTATGACCTAAGGTATTTATTTTGACACAATGGCAAATGAGATTCAACCCCAGCCACAACTTTCACACCATCTCTTTCATTCCCTCACGCGCCACAGTGTCCTCCAGTTTTTCCAAAGTTTACAAACCATGAAGTTTAACTCCTCTGCTGTCTGGGTTAAATTCCAGTCTATTCCTAGCTACAGTCACCTAGCAGAAGTACTAAGAACAGAATTTAACACGCTTAGGTACTTCAGGTTAAGAGCTTTGTCACTGAACTCAAAACTTCATGCTGGCCTTCCACTCTGAATATACTTGACCTTCACATGCTAGCAAAGTATATCAAAACAGAAAACAAATTAGTCTATGACTTGACTGAGAAGCCACATGAAGTAGCCAACAACAGATGCTCTTGACAGAGTTATTAAATGATGTGTCAGATTTGTCCTTCAGTGCTTTTGGAAAGGCAACAGAGACAAAGCTCAATCCACTTATGATCCATAGGACCTGCTTCTAGATAAGAGTTCTGGGCTACATCTCTATATATCAAATGCTCTAGAAAGAAAGTTTTTACAGAAATCACTTATTTGGAAACAACATTCTTGTTTAGTCTACACTTCCCACCTCTCAGGGCATCCTTCAGCCTCTGCTGAAGGCACAGACAGGACAGGATGCAAGATACATTAGGTCAAATGGGGGCAACAAGACGCTTTGGCCTTGTGTTTGAAGAGATCTCCAACAGAGACTGAAACTCCCACTTTCCAAGTACATTATAAGTACACTGTTATGTAAAAGCTAAGCATCATTAACCCTGACCTTTGAAGTCAGCAGCTCTTCTCACAAAGCCTATACACACCACACACATCAACAAAAGCCTACAAATACACACACAGAAGACACACTCAAATGATTCTATGGGATTCCAAAACTTATTTCTCCACTGAGCTAAACCTAAGTGAACTCACTTAGGTTTCAGCAACTCAATAACAAATTTTCAGGCTGGAGAAGGTCCAGTTCCATCCAGAAATCAGAAAGAAACTATCAAAAATATTAATTTTGGACTGCATTTCAGGTCTTGTAGTACATCTACTATCATGTACAAAGAAGTAATCAAATTGCAGATTTTTATTCAACTAAACAGCAATTATACAGCTCTATCCCGATTGTGCCCTGAAAACCTGTAAGGTATGGAGTTTGTAAGGTACGCAGCCTGATGGCCAGAAGACACTTACAGTAACTTCTTTTAGCTGTTCTTCCAGTTTGGCCTTTTCTTCAGTTAGCATTTTTTCAGCAGAGCTGGGTTCAGCCTTCTGCTCATTTTGGCTCTGACTCCGGTCCTCATCCAAGTTCTGGCCAGTATTTTTCTGTTGTGTCGCTACACAAAGTGGTCGTGGAGAAGTCCTAAGGCAAAAAAACACATAGACAATATTAATCAGCTACTTACTTTCTAAGCTATTCGCGTTATCTGAAAATACCAGACACTTTGACACACTGACGTCTACAAAACTCTCACGTTAGAGCACAAATCGCTACAACAATTCTCGGTCTGTGAAAACTCCTCGCAGCTCCTTTCATCACAAGGAACCGAACTTAGCCCATCCAAAAAATAGCTTGGCATCAAGACAACCACTGGGCAGCGGCTTCTGAGTGTCCTCCGCTATATCTGGTTTTAAAAGCCACGGCACTCTTAAGGGGCAGGTGAGCTCGGTTTCCCGCAGTACTCTCTGGGGAGGCACACCCAGTCCATGGGATGCAACCACCTGCAACCCCGTCCCAGCAGACACGCCTGCGAGCACGGCCGCTCGCTGCCCACGGCTAGAGAGCAACGGCAAAGCGCCTTCCGTGTCACCGCGGTACCTCACCACTTCGCCCCAGCCTCCATGAGGACGGCTACGTCTCTCTGCCTCGCGTTCCTCGGGCCGAACTTGCTGAGCTGCCCGAGCAGACCGGCTCACGGGCGGATCAGTGCGGCAGTAAGGCCCCGGCTCCCCGCCGGCACGTCAAGGCTGCGGGCCCGGGGGCGCCCCCTCACATGGACGGTCCCGCCACCCGTCGCTGTCTTCCCCTGCTCTCCTCCGGGCCGGGCGTTGCGGGCACCAGCCCGTCCCGGCTGTACGAAGAAGCCCTCCGGACCGGAGCCGGAGGGACAGCGATAAAGCACAGAGGCGCGGCCCAGGCCCGATTCTCCTCCCGGCCCAGCGGGAACCGCGTCCCCCGGCCGCGAACCCATCCCGGCGCAGGCCAGGCGGCGCGGCATAGCCCTCACCTCAGGGAGAAGCTCAGCAGCGGGTACCGGGGGCGCAGCGCGACCCGCACGCACTGGGCCACGGCCGCCATAGCGTCTTCCTGCCCGCTGACCGCCTCCGCCCACCCCTGCGGGCCTCCGCGAGACGGCCGCCAATCAGCGAGCGGGCGCGCTAAGAAGGAAGTGACCGGGGGCCAATCCGCAGGGAGGATGTGGGTCTCGTGCGGAGCCTACGATTCTTCCGGGGCGAGGCGCACAGCCCCGTAGCGGAAGTGGCGTGCGCTGGGCGTGGTGAGGGACGAGTTTGGCGGCCCGAGGGTCGTTTCGTGTTGAAGGGAGGTGGGTGTGTGGTGCTGCCCGGGCCTTGCCGTCCCTCTGCGGGGCGCTGGAGCGTAGTCTGGGGAGCCAGAGCCTGCGGGAGGCGGCCGGCCGCTGGCCCGGCGTCGGCATTCTACTGTCGGAACCAGCCAGCGCAGCTGGAGGCGGTTTGGCGGCTGCAGGGGGCCCAGAATGACGATCCCCGTCTTCCCCGAGCAAGTTGTGACTGAGAAGCCTGAAGATTGAGCTCATTGAATGAATAGTTGTCAGCAGTGCCACATAGCAGCTGTCAGCAGCTTGTCTGCAAGCCTGTGCATAGCGGTTTTTGTCCTGCGTGTAGATGTGTAGACTACAGCTGCTGAGTACACTCGGTGGCTAAAAGCGAGGTGAAATGGTGCGCTTTCACTAGAAGGGACAGTGGGGCTAATTCACTGCCTCCCAACGGGGCCACCTGCTTGCCTGGCCTGTTCGTGCAAACAAGCGACCTGTGTTACTTGCAGGCTACAGAAACCCTGCTCTGTGACACACGAGTGGCTTCCTAAGCTGGGGAGCGTTGTCAGTTACTTTGTCGTTACCCTGTTAAAAGGAAAAGAAAATAAATACCAAGGTCTTGCATTTATTGTGCAGTCCCAAAGTGAGTGCTAGTTTATTAACAGATGCCTGAACAGCAGCTCTTGACCTGTTTTTTATTGGCATTTGAGCACTTTCCAAATGATACCTGAAGGTTAGAGAAGATGCAGGTTCCATAATACAAATCCGGTAAATTATATATTCAAGTGTATATTTAAAGTATTCCAACAAAAGAAGCTACAGAAGATATTTCTAGCTTTCCTCATGAGACTTCTGCAGAAGCTAAGACCTGTCTGAGTTTGTCAGTGTGTACCCAGTGTTCAGCATGGTCTCTGACAGGATTACTTGTCTGTGATGTGCTGCTTCATGGGCTTTGCAGAAAGCAGCATAAATGGTATGTTGAGTGGCCTCAACTGTGGATCCCAAAGAGCCCTGCTGTTTCTTACATGGGGATGGATTTTTTTCCTCATTGTATTAGAATCTCCTGAGTTGGAAGGGACCCATAAGGACCATGAGGTCCAACTCCTGGCTCCACACAAGGCCAGCCATGTCAGAGCATAAGACTGAGTGCATCATGCAGGGACTTCTTGAACTCCTGCTCTGAGAAGATTTGGAAGAGCTAGAAGCATCAGTAAACACTCCTGGGGCACAACAGGGAACATCTCTTAAGAGGCAAATGTTTTTGCAGTCTGCCTTTTTTTTTTTTTATATATATATATTTTTTGGTGATTTCTGTTTTGTGATGTGAAACTGGTACAGTCCAATGGCTTGACTATACAGAACATACAGAGAAAAAGAGTTTATACCATGTGCTTTCAGTGTCTGCTTTCTTGAAAGGAGGTAAGCCACAAATTCCAAGCTTCACGCACAGAAATACTGGAAGTAGTTTAGGAAATCTGTTAAAGATGCTGATAATGTTGAGGAAGGATCAGAGAGAAAAAGCAGAAAAATAGGAATAGCTAGCCATATGATACCCACAGAAAGCCACGAGGAGCAAGACAGAGAAATTAAGTGAATCTTTAGGTCTGGTGAAAAGATTATTAGTTCCTTACAAAACTTAGTTGAGCAGTCTGCCTGTCTCATCTTTATTGCCAGATGTTTTTCGTAACACCCTTAGCATGCAGCTTCCTGTTTCAGCCATTCTTCATTCTCTGCTCAATAATGATTGATCACAAAATCACAGAACTGATAAGAAAAGGTTGAGAAAAGTCCATTTCTAGCACGTCTCATTAATATCTGAGTAAAATATATTTGACTTAGAATTTCTGAAATAAGTTCTGTCTTGTATTAGGACCCATTAACTTTCAAATGACAGTTCTCAGGCCTTTTGCAAGCAAATTTTCAAGATACTTCACAGTGAAAATGAATGTTGTGATTTTCTCAATGTGAACAGCTGGCAAAAAACCCACCCCAGAACCAGCACAGATACTGATGGGGCTGTGTGTGCAGCTCAAGAAACGAGCACTCAAGGCTATGCAGAGCTTGTTTGCATCATGACTGGGGATGGCTGCAAATACTGTTCCACTTTGACAGAAGAAGCCTCTTTTTCATGCTTTATTCTGACTTGGGCTGTGGCATTCTGTTATAATTGCAGTTGCCACCCAGTGGGTTGGGCTTTGCAGGGAGTGTGTGTTAATTTGAGTAATGAGTATTCAGCATCTATTACTTGATTCGGTTGTTCACAGGTGTTCAGTAACAAACAGTTTTGTTCTTGAGCAGTTCTCTTCATATCAAGCGGTCTTTTGCTCCTCACATAAGTACCAGGTTTGAATATGACTTGATGTAATGTTTATCCTGAATTCTAAAACATTAACCAGCTCCTGGTTTTTCAAATTGATGTGGTTAAAAGTGACTCCAGGCTCTAATTTCTGTGGAATTATACCCCAAACACCTGATAGAAACATGTGTTTGGGGCATAATTCATGGTTTCTCTTGTCATGCACTTTGTGGTTCATTGCTACAACTATAAATTAAGAGTAGTAATTTTTCAATACCTTACAAGAAAGTTTTAGAGAACGTGAGGGAATTGCAGTGTTATTTTGAAAATTTGAAATGTCACCTGAATGAAAAGTCTCTTTTTTATTATTAACATTGCACTTCTAGTAGAGAGACTTGTAATCCTTTGAGATGAAAAATGCTATAAATGCAAGGTCAGTGCTTGAAAAGACAAATGAAAAATTCAGGCATTTCTGTTTTTCGTAAAAAAAAAAAAAAAAGCTAGTTCTCCTAATGCTATAAGATACAGCCTGTTGCTATTCAACCAGAAAACAGAACACCATTGCATCTGTGTTTCAGTTGTGAACTACATTATTAATGTTTTATGGGCAAAAGCAAATGGGTATATCTTCTCTGATGCGGTATATTCCATGCCATCCTAATCACAGCCAAATATTAAGCTCTGGTGGGAGCAAGTGGAAAAAAAAATGCCATAAAACTGCCTTTGTAAATACTATAGCAGTGACTTTTCAAGCCAGTTACCAGAAAATACCCAAATATTATTTTTTAATGTTAATTTAGCTGTAAGAGTGTTACTGAACTGTGCAGCAGTGAAGACAAACTTGTTATTCATACCTGTGCCCTTTAGAAAAGATCTCGGATAAGACCATTTAGCCTTAGCATTCCATAGTCTGTTGTAGGAAGATGTGTAGCATAAAATTAAGAGACTGATACTTGTGTATAAAGTAATTAAATAATTTCCTTTGTAAGGATTATTGTGGTTGAGGATCAGATATACCCTGGATCCATTTCAGACAGAGAGAAGGAAAAAATCAAATCACTTGAATCCAGAAACTTTAAATCCTGAAATGCAGATTGGGCTGTGGGAGGGAGATAACATTACTCTCCTTTAATTAGAACAGTACTAACATGGTTAATCTGTACATCCAGAATTTATAATTTTTAATGCAAACATTTTAAGAAATCTCTCCCAAGAGAGAATATGTAATACCTACTTTCTGACTGGTTTCTCCTTAGGCTGAAAATACAGATCATACATCTTGCTTTGACTATAAATAGTACATTTGGAGTTCGCATAGCTTTTTGCTAACCTGTTTGAAAGGTACATTTTGTAACTATCTTGTTGCCTGGAGAATGTTGTCGCTGTGTTGGAAATCTAATAGCTATAGCCACAGGGCACTGGAGAAAGCTAATTAGAGCAATTTAGAATAACAAAAGTTCTGTTCCTGGGAGGACACTGAAGAGATCCTTCCCCAAAGCAGCACGCCACAATTTCTGAGACAGTTTATTGTAATATTTCTGCATAACTCATCTGGAATCCCAAGGATTTACAACTCTGGCTACCTATTATGGTTTGTCCTCTTATGTTACTCATGTATGTCTCGTAACGTTCCTGGAGGTAGAAAAATGGAAAAAATCTGTCAAGGATTATCTATTTTACTTTAATCTAGTTACCAGTCAGAACCAGGCGGTTCAGATGCACAGGAAACAATCTTCCATCAAATTGATATGGCTTTCCACCTTGAGACAGATTTATTCAGCTCCAAGAGAAGAGTTTTCAAATTAATTGTGATTCTCTTAGTGTGTTGTCACAGATTTTCTTAACATTTTTCCTAAAAATAAATTGTTACCTTTTAATTTCCCTGAGCAAGTTGATAGAAAAGGAGTTCAGTTCTGTCTTCTGTCACATTCAGATTTGTCAAGGCGACAGCAGTAGTTGGTATCCGTTTCTGTACAAAGGCCAACCGTGAAAGGGCTGCTACTGGAACGGTACTTTGAAATTTGGACTTACATTGTTTTCTTTCTTAATTTTCCTTTAAGATTTGATGAATTAGTTGCTGTGGGCCTGTTCCTGCTGTCCTTGTGTGGAAGCGATTTGTATTAGTCGACGGGAATATTTTATGGTGAAGGACTGACTGCCAAGCCAGGTGCTAGGCAAATCGGCTGCCAGTAGCTCTGTAAAAGCCTGAGGCCTGGCTATTTATTGCTCAAGTATGACTTGTGCAAATGTTTTCTCCCTTGCTTTTTACATATTTTTCCTGATGACTGACAGGATGTTGAATGGCATGGTTGGTTGGGCCAGTGCGCGGGGCTCTGTTTAGGCATGATGTTTCAGTGCTCTGATTCACAGTTCAATCACACTGGCAGGCTGTTCTTGGTGCACCCAGCTGGCTAACAACGGAGGAATGCGCGTTCTGCTGATGTAGTGCGAGGATGGTGAAAAGCTATGAACATAAGAAGCATAAAGCAAAATTTAAAAGGATTTTCTTCTGCTTTTATTCAAGTCCTTGTGTTTCTATTTGTAATTAATGAGTGGGTGAACACTGCTGTGGGACCATTGCTGTGCTTCATTCAGTCCTAATCTAGCTAGTTGCTTCTGGCCAGAATGGGGACAAAGAGTTCAGCTGAAGATAGCTGTAGTGGGACAGAATAAAAAGATCCAAAAATCTGATTGCCTCAGTATCAGAACCTGGACTGAAACTGGTCCCTAAAATGAGTACTTTACACTTTTGATCCCTTTCCACAAGAATCTGTGAAGGCACAACTTCAGCCCTGTTACAGGAGCTCATCACAGCATTTCACAGGCTGCTGAAATTGTCACATTTTCATCAATACCAGTTGGGTTCTGTTGCTGATATGTGTGGTATAACTCCAGGTTTTGGGATTCATTTGTACATAAACTCTGTGCACAGGAGGTAGAGACAGAGCTGAATGAAAGCCCTTGTTTTACACCCACAGTATTTGCAGCATGTTCAGAAAGCAAGAGTGTGGCTGCCTTGAAGTTGTCTAATAGTTGTCACCCAAAGTAATTTCACTGCTGTTATAAAGGTCACCTCAGATTTATGAATCAGCTCAGGTTAATGCGTTATTAATCAGTCAGAAACCAGGTGAAAATTACTGGTTAAATACTATGAATGTGCATGTGATAGATGTTTATAGAATAAAATTCCAGGAAGGGAACCTTTACTTCCATGGTGTCTGTTAAATAGGAATTCTGCTGTAGCTGAAGCTATGTACTTTCCTGCTGATTCCACTACCAGCTCCTAGTCCCTGCACTGTTCTCTGCTCTGACTGGATAAGCTGCTTCTTGTTGCCTTTAGAGAAAAGTTGGTCCTTTCTTTTTGTCCAGACTTTTGCTGTCCTTTCTTTTTCTCTTTTTACTTTTTGCTCTACACTTTCCATCACCATACCTGATATGTGTGGAGTGGAAGAGCCCCTTTACTACCCTGCTTTCGTCTCTGCTTACTTGCTCGTTATCAAGTTTTGCTAAAACTATCCTTGCTTAAGACCTCATCATGATTTGTGATCAAGCACACCCTCATCTTTCAATATTAAACATTGCTTTAAGAGTACTGTGTTCGTTTCTAGAGATGGTGTGATTTGTACCCCCTGCTCCTGTTCATATTAGTGTTGGTTAATAGCTGTGCTTGTGCTATAGTAAAGCATTAGGAGTGGAGAATTTCTGCCATCCATGGTTTCTCTTTTAATTCATTTTTATTACTGAACAAAGCAGACTCTTCAATTTCAAAGAGCTTACAGCTTTTTATGACTAGTGCTGTCTGTAGTTTATTGGACCAACTGTTTCTGCTTGCTTAATTTGTATTTTAAGTCTATTTTTTAAATTCCACTTTTATTGTGTCTGTTTTAATATGTGTTTATTTTTCTATGACTCCGCAAGTACCTTGGCTGGCAAAGCCCGAATGAATAAAATTACCGTCATGTTATAACTATAAAAATCCACTCCCTCCTTGGAATAGGGTGTGCCAGTTTGAAGACACTGAGGAAAAGGAGAAGTACAGTTATCTTGGAGTTATTTTGAGTAAAATGGGATAAATACAGAGGAGAAATACCTGTTAAATTATTTTTCAGTTATGAACTGTATTGTGTTGATCCTCCTAATTCTACATTATGCAGCTAAACCAAAGAGTATGTCTGTACTATTATTACAGTGATGTTTGTTGGCAAATCCCCTCAGGCTAACTTTGCAGAGATTGAATGCTGTGGTCCTCTGGAAGAACCATGCACTTGAAAACCTGTTTGAGTATCACGGTGGGTTGTCATGCAAATTACCTCCGAGCCGGTTGTGCTTCTGGAAAGCAACTAGTAGTAGCTGTGTCAGCTTGTATCTGGTACAGCTCTGTACTACCCTGCAGACACATTAATAACTGTCTACATGTTGTTTTGACCGCTTTTCTGTTGTTGAGAGCAGAAGGAGTTGCTTTGGACTGCTGGTTGTTTTTCAGTAACAATTGTAATACCTTAATACAACACCAAATGCATAAAAGATGTACAGACAAGAAGCCGAGTCTTCGGAGATGTCTCTGAGAGCTGTAAAATAGATGCTGCACTCTTCTGCCAGAAGACGGCATGACAGACTCAGAGGATCTGTTCTCATGGTTCTCCACCTTGCTAACAGCTGTGTTTCAGAGCCAGCTTTTCAATAAACTCCAGCTACACTGTAGATCATGTAAGCAGTTGGCCAGCACAGCTCAAGCAAGGTCATGCAAGAGCATAGCACAGGAAATATTTATGCATTAATGTCAATTTCCTTCTTAAAGCTCATAGTTTGTAAGGAATAAATTCCCAGTTGGGGCATTCTAAGGCAGCAAGCAAGTTTACCCAGCTTTTTACTTTACCTGTCTTTGTAAGGGCTCTGCAGTTCACTAAGTTAGTGCAAAAATGCTGATGAAATTTGGTGATGACTTATGGCAGTCTCAGCTTTTCAGGCGGAATCACTGTGTGGGACAGGGAGGATACATTTATTTTCTTCTGTTTGCACAATGTGTTGACCCCAGCCTGCAACAAAGCATCACCAGCCACTTGCTTACATCCCCCCACAGCAGGAATGGAGGTGAGAATCTGAAGGGCAGAAGCAAGAAAAAACATAACATAAAGACAGTTTAATAGGTGAAGAAAAAAAAAATAAAAAAAAATCAGTTGATACAAAGGCAATCGCCACCTTTCACCAACCAGCAGATGTCCAGCCAGCCTCTGAGCATTCAAAAGAATCCTTCCCCAGCTTTAATGCTGAGCTTGATGCATGGCATGGAGTAACCCTTTGGTCAGTTTGGGTCAGCTGTCCCAGACATGCCTCCTCCCAACTGCCTGTCAGCCCCCAGCCTGTTTGCTGAGGGGGTGTAGTGAAAACCAGAGGTGGCATTGGTGCTTTGCAGACACTGTGCAGCAATAGCTAAAACATCAGTCTGTTAGCAACACTGTTTCAGTCATAACTTTAAACCACAGCATCATACAGGTTGCTGTGAAGAAAATTAACTCCATCATAGCCAGGCGCAGTACCTACAATAATAGTTAGGCCTGACCCTCCATGGTGCTAACTATAAACACACCTTGACTGTTTGCATCTTCTCATTTTTCTTTAGTCTTAATCACATGTGCCAAATTGGCATAGAAAAATACCAGTATCTTAAACTCCAAATACATTTTATGAAAGCTGTAAGCAGAATTTTTCAAATGACTGAAATTGCACATCTGATCTCTGTGTATGCACACAGATATTTTTGTCTTCAGACATGTATTTCACTTGCAGTTCCAGAAAATGTATAGTAGTATGAACAATCTAAGACTGCATTTTACAGGGTCTGTACACTCATCGGTTTTTGATTGCATTTCTTGATACATTTTTACTGTATATTTAGGTGAAATTCTATCTGCAAATAGATAAACATAAGCCTCTGATTATAAATCTGTTGTAAATCTGTAACCTAGATAAACATAAGCCTCTGGTTTAGAGAAACTTACTCCTGCAAGACCATCTCTGTTTTCTTCTAGAAAAATCTGTGCTGTGTGGAAAAATCTCACCCTGTTTAGGGACTTTCTGGAATGTCATTTCTACCATTCCTCCATTTGTCCTGGAAGTGCTTCCACTTGAATTGAACTGGTTCTGTGTGAAATTGGTTACGTTTCTTTCTGGAAGAGAAGAGCACTTGGGGCAGAAAAGCTGAGATGGCATGTAATGTGGGGTGAAGTTGGTATTAGACTGGAAACCATAATGTGTAATTAAAACCAAGCAGTGTTTTGACCTACAAATGATCAGGGAATAAGCTGAGCATCAGGCTTGTTTTATTTGACCAGTGATACCACTGTGGAACATTTGTATCTCTCACTTGGCCTGGCAGCAGAGTTCTATGTTTTTACCACCATTTTAAGTTACAAAGCAAATGACTGAGGTACTAAATATGTGTTGTAGATACACCACGTACCCCACCTACCCTCCAGCACCTGGTCCAGAAGTGCACAAGCCTTAATAAGTTGTAAGTCATAAGTCATTGTTTCCACCAGCCCCATGCTGATGTCTTATATAAAATGTTTCTAGGTATGTATTTTTAGGCACCTGAATCACTCTTCAAACATCAGTTCTAGCAAATATGTCTACAGAAATCCTGTAAGCCACAGTTCTACACTTAGTGCATCAGCTATACCATTGCAGCTGGTGTACAAACTCCTCTGTTCATGTCAAAAAAAAGACCATGTTAAAGATCTTCAAGGCCCAGGAAATCACTCTCTATCTTACAGTCAGTATGGAGTTTTGTATCACTGCGGCTTATCTGCCTGTGCATCCCCTGTGTTTGTGTGTCTGCTTGACTCTTGGCAAAATTATTTATGCACTTTCCAGTCTGCCTTCTAGAATCGTCCTGAGGCCCTTGTTCAGCTCAGTCTTCTGGCTTTAAGCCTGTTTTCCCTGGCTCAGCTGTCATTTGCTTCACCCAGTATTATGACAGTGAGTCTTGTCAGAGGTTTACCCAGCTATTTCAGGAGATATCCTGTCTTTTGACTCTTGCATTTTGTGCTCTGTCTTGTGAGCTGCCATCAAATGTCAACATAACCTTGATTTCAGTGTCTGCATCCCTGTGTCTCATGTTGAATTCTTAACTGCATGTCAAATTCCTATTTACCAGTGTGCTCTTCCTGCTTTGAATCCAAAGACAAAATCAGGAAACAGGCTTTTAAAACAAACCATTGGCCTAAAAAGACTTGGAATGCTCCTTAAAAGCCTCCTTCCATACCTTTGGAAAACTAGTTCCTTCCAAGTTAATAGGATGGAAGGTCGAATGTCTGTGTTGATTGTAGCAGTTTAACCTCAGGAGAACTTCTTAAACATTAGTGAGAGTTAGCAATTTCTGTATTAGATCACACAATGATAAGGGTTGGAAGGGACCTCTTCCTTCCCTCATGGAAGGAATCATAGTCCTTTGGCAAGATCTGTGATGAGCCAAATGCTCTTTGCTTATCCTTGATGTTTCTTGGGCTATCTAACATACACTGAATCATAGAATCATCAAGGTTGGAAAAGACTTTCAAGATCATCAAGTCAAACCATTGAACCACTAAACCATCTCGAAGCACCTCATTACCCATTTTTTAAACACCTCTAAGGACGGTGACTCTACCACTTGCCTGAGCAGCCTGTTCCAATGCTTCACCACTCTTCTGATCAAGAACTTTTTCCCAATATCCAGTTGGTGCCAGAGATGAAGTGTGTATATAGTACATACGGAAATACGAGTCATGCATGGGTAGGTTGACATAGTGTCAGGATACTACCATGTCTGTTTGATGAGCATATTGATGTATATCACAGACTGAACTGAACAGTTAAAATTATTTCCTCATTTAGAAAGCCTGTAGTGCTAGTAACAGCATTACAAAAATCTTCAGTCATGTCAGGGTGTGTTTGTTTCTACTCATTGAAAAAAGATAAAGTTGATTTCTGTGGTTTATCCATACATACTTACCTGGGGCTTGGACCATATTGAAAATAAACCCAACTGTATTTTACAAGAAATGCTTCCCCATATGCTACACAGAAGTGGCAGCTGGCATACAGCATCTTGGAAAAATCTCTTACTATTTTTTAAAGAACTGAAGTGAAGAGAACATGGCTGTGAAAATATTTAAGTAATATAGTCTTCTTATGATGTACTTTGTGTTCTGTAAAGGCAACTGAAAATCAATAAAACTAAATTGTACTTAATGTGTTCTGTGTTTTGCAAAGAGGGCAAGCCTTTTCCCCAGATTTATTAATGTTTGGAAAAAAGTCATTGCACATAAAAATCCTACATTAAAAATAGTAATTTATGATGTTTTAATCTCCTTTTTCCTCTAAATAGAGTAGGAAGTATAGGAGTGATTGTTTTTTACTGCTGTGTGAATATTTCTATTTTTGACAGTAGCTGGCATAAAGAGTAACAATACAAAAAATCCAAGCCATACTAAGTATTCCTCCTCTGATGTTTTATGTCTACTCAGAGAAGATAGGGTACAGACAATTGTTCAGCTGCAGTAAAGTTCTCATTTTTGTTGAGCAGAGCTAAGTTTATCCTTGCTGTAATTTTTTTTTAAATCATCAGAGTTACTTCTGCTAGGCATGGGAGTGACCTGCTGTGATTGTATTGCTCTTCTAGGAGAGACTGTGCTCAAGTGGAGTTTCTCCCCTTCAGTCGAGTACATGCATACACATAAATTGTGTTTAGCTCTGCAGCTGTTTGTATGATTATAGCCAGCACAGACAGAAGAGCCCCGTAACTTCAATCTGTGGCTTTTGGGTGGGTGACATAAGCTTTTTTGTCCTTTCAGAGGAAGGATGCTCTTCCTTATCACATACTTGATCTGAAATGGTTCACCACATACCTGGTTAGGCAGAAGCCTTCTTTAGAAACAAAATTGGGGTTAGTACAGGTACCATGTTCAGGCTTGATGTTTTCTGCAAAGTATCCAGAAATCAAGGAGGGTGTTGGTGGGGAAGGAGCTTTGATGTTTTAATAAGTAAGTTTCTAGCGTTGTACAAGAATATTTTGTGATTCTAAAATAAACAGATGTTGGAAGAAAAAAAAAAAAAAAGGTCGACAGGACTTTTTCCAAAGCTTCTATCTGAATGAAAAAAAAATGTTTCTGAAAGGAATAGAGGAATATAAGGTTTATGCAGTAGTAGGACCAAACCAAGAGTTGACAGCCAGTTTCTATTTTGAGATTATTCATTTTCTCTCTTTTAGGCTGTAGAGACCCAAATTGAACTGTTCTCTGTAAACTAAAGATTCATAATTCACTCTGAACATTTCATGTTCCATTTTCCTTTGTATTTATGTGAAAATCTGTATTTTTAATAGAGATTATTCATTTTTTTTCTCCTCCCTTGGCAGTACCATGTATCCAGAAATGTATATGGTTCATTTCTCTGCCTGTTTTTATTTATTTTTAATACATTCTTGCACTCTCACCAGTAGCATATGTATGATACAGGTTGCCATGGTAAATATGAATTTTTTATTAACATCGTAAATATTAATTTAAAACATGAGAAGCTGGTAACTGAGAAGTTAGCAGTGCTTTGGAGATTTTCCTGCTCCTGAGGTGGTAGAAATTATATTTAGGGTTAAAAATGTGAAAAGGAATATGTCTTGAGAAGGAGCTTAGTGCCAAAGGGAAAAAAAAAATGTAGGATGTTTGGACTGTGAAACAAAGACAATAGGAGGTCAGATATAAGCTGCTGAAAGTTAATGCTAGAGATGACATGGAACCCAAGGTTCAGGTTTTAAACTCTGTCCTGACATTTCTGGACCATTAGTAGTCAGCTCTATGCATCCAGGTATGACCAGTTGGCTGAGCAGAATCCAATATAAAAAGGAAAGTGTGAAGACATGGTCATCTTCAAGGCATTAGCTAACATACCAGTTATGACTTGATATCTAACTGTGCTAAACAAGTAATTTTAGGCAGATTTTTGAAAACTCCCAGTCACTCAAATTTTATTGAGCTCAGTGGGATTTATCTGCCAGGAAGTTTTTGAAAATTCACCTTTCTAGTCATATCATATCTCTAAAACTTATGTCCTTCAGTCTCACTTAGGTTGCTTGTGAAATTATTGTGATGCTGCTTGCTTTCTGGGAGGTGAGGGATCAGAAGTATTTTTATTGGTAGTTTTGGCCAATGGATTTCTTTTTTCCTGCATATCCTGTGATTCCTGGGGAATTTCTATTAATCCCTGAAGTCCCTGCTGTTACGACTGTGTGCTAATTTTTCACTGGGGATTTACTTTTGGAGCAGAAAGTCACGAGGTTGTTGTCTTGCCCTGGTACTTTGACTCATGTTTGATGCTGTCACTGAAGAGTGATTTTAGAAGAAGCTCCATGATGAGAGGTACTATCTTTCAGCAGATATGTTAAATTGAGGTCGCTTCTGTCAATGGCCCTCTTAAAAATCACCTCTATGTCTTGTCAGATATTCCATTTCCCAGTAAAATTAATTCTAAAAATCAAGGACTGTGTCTGAGATATTACAAAGCCCATGATGGCGGCTGTGTTTGCCCTGTCTTCCTTGCACTACTGGCATTTCACTTACTGTTTTTGTCAGGACTTATAATATAAAACTCAATTTCACTCCGTTCTATATCACAAAGCAGCATATGTCACGCTAACTTCACTGAGCAGAGTAAGATTACTACATGAAACCTTATATCATCTTGTGATATATATACACACAAGATTACTCAGAAAATAACTTGTCACCACTGTAGACACTTCATGGTTGCTGGAAAAAACACTCTGTACTGAAGGTCATGTGTACACATACACCAGTTTAACAGCACTATTCACCCTTTCCTGCAACAGTGGTGCTTGCAGAATGGTGGGAGACTAGTAAAGCTTCATACTTCCAATGAAAGCTTTCTGATTGCTTCTGTTTAAAGGACTAAAGCTCCTTATGTTAAAAGGAAAAAGAACTTTGTAACTAAGTTATTTTATGAAAATAAAAGCACTCAATTCTGTTTAACCTTGGACACTATTAAGACTCGGAGTGTGTCACTAATGTTGCCATACAGCATACTGGTGATTGCAGCATTAGATTTGACACTTTCTGATTGTTAATTCCTTGATTGGAATCATATTTGGGATTTATTTTAATACAGATAAACAGTTCAAGTACTTCAGTGTCTCTAGTTTTCAGCTGTGTAGTTAAAAGTTGTGGTCTGACAGAGTCTTTGTGGAGTGAAATCTTATAACCGATTCATAAGGACAGGGCTTAGAAAAGCTGATTTGGGGTGTGTATCCCTCCTCCACACGAGGGGGCTTTTTTGCTTGATGCATTTCGGTAGTGATTTCAAAGGTAAGGCTTCCTTTCTGCTACTCTCAGGAAAAGCCACTTTGATTTTGCTGATTTGTACCCTACTGATACACAACCTTTACTGCTGGTAAGGTGGCTCCTAAAAGCCCTGGTCTGTTTATTTCACCTTTTGTGTGTTCAGACTTATTGTGTGTCTAGAACTAAGGTTCATTTTGCCTATGTGATGCTGGTTGATTTATTGTCTTAAAATGTTTGACAAAAGCAGTGTTTGTTTTATTTCTGTGGGTTGTATTCAATAAGAAGTGACAACATCTCACATTCTTTTGTCGGAACACAACATATGTCCTAGATGACTTGGTTTCTAATAGTCCCACTTTCATTTTTTCACAAGGTTCTGATCTGGCTTTGTGTTAAGTGATTTCTTTAATGTTTCCAGTGATATCTTATGACAGAAAAATGTTATATGCAACCCAGTACTGTTGCGCATTTTGTAGTTCACAAATCAATAAATGCACTTAAAAACAAAACTCTAAAACATTAATTATAGATGCAGGCAAAGGTCACTCTTGTCAAAGTCCTCTTTGATTTCTAAACAAAGAACTTACAAAGCAGCACGCAATTTGTGATGCCTAGTGACCATATTTATTTTTGCATATCAATTCAGGGTTCCGTTCTGGAAATGGAATGGAAAAATTTCAGAGAGCAGAATTCCCTACCCACTTAATAAAAATGGAGGTCTCTCCTAGCATATTATCTGATAACAACAAATCCAGAAACATTATTGTGCTCACTGTCAGTATCTCCATATGGAACTACTTCTTGATTGCAAAATGGCAGCAGTCTCTCAGCACTTTTACAGTAACCAAGCTGGGACCTAAATTGGCATCGTAGCATTTTCATTTAAAATCTAGCAATTATAGAAAATAAATAGATATTCTTTGATATTTTTTCAAGCCCTGGATGTTGAATTAAAATGTGGAACTTCCTAATTATGTCAAATGCTGTCATGAAGAGTTCACTTGAAAGCAACTTGGACATTAGAGAGAAGGGTTTGGCTTTGTCAGCTTAATATTTCTTTCACTAATTTGAGTTGCAATGAAAAACTGCTTTAATAGCTTTGTTGTCATTTTACATGTTTTACAGGCTTTCCTTCATAGAAGGTGTAGTCACTGTATTTAATTGAGGATTCTTTCCTTAATGAAATTAGTATTCATATAAGCTAGCAACCTTGTAGGTAAAATTCTGTGTTGATTCTCAGGACACACGTATAGCATAGATAAGAATGTAGCACTATTGTTAGACAGACATGGTCATCTGGATCAGGCTGCATCAATTAAAGTCAACATCACAACACCTAGAAATGACAGTGATGTGTCCTAGTTTGGAATAGAAGAACATCTTCTAGTGTTACAAATATACTTATTTTATTTCTGTGAGTTCGCAGCTTGAGTTGTCTATACCACTGTGATTTAAATGCAAAGCACTTTTATTGTGAGCTAATAAAATTGAACACTTCTGCCTTATTTTAAGGTGTGGAAAATTGCACCAAGCTATGATCTATGGGGTTTTGAGGTCTTTCCACAATAGGTAAAGGCATTTGTGCTAACTTTGTGCTAACTAACATGTAAAACTTCTAATGGTTATGTGATATGTACACAGCCTGTTTAGCAGTCAATTTTTTTTCTAAGGAAGCATTTAAAAGTAATTATCATAGTGCTTTTTATAATCATTGAATTAGAATAATTTTGGCTGGAACAGACCTTTATGATCATCAAGTCCAAATGTTAACCTGGCACTGCCAAGTCCAACCCCTAACCCCTGTCCCTCAGGACCACATCTACACGTCTTTTAAACACAGCCAGGGATGGTGACTCAGCCACTTCCTTGGGCAGCCATTTCCAAAATGTTAGCTTCTGCACAAGAACTTGTCTACCTGCTTTGTCAATTTTGGTTTGATCTGGAAGGGCTCTACTGAACCACTATTTGAGTCAGTGCTATAATGTTGATGAAATGTGGGTAGACCTGCTGTCCAAGGTGGGTAAAGGGACAGCTATACTCCTCAGCATGAAGTTGGCCCGCATAATGCAGAGCATCAAATTGGTAAATGTGTGATGTAGTGCAGAATGAGCTAGTGTAGTTCCAGCCATGACTGGCATGGTTTCAGGTGAGGTTTGACCTTGCCCTGAAGAAACGAGGACTTACACATTCTGGCTTGTTGGCTCTGATGCAAGGGGAATAACTCCCTTGTTGCCAAGAGATGGCAACATGCAGCTACAGAGCAGTGATGCTGCCTAGGGTAGTGTTAGGGCAGTAACTGCACAAGACACCTGCTGAAAATCAAGTTTAGATTTTTTAATTTTGTACCATGAAAATGTAGATATAAACTCAAAGAAGCAGATGCAAACTACACAGGTCTAAACCAGATTAAATGTAATGCAAGAATGTCACAATATTAATGCATAATACTTCAAAATATCATTCATTAAGCCCATGCAAGTCACAGAGAGATTTGGAGGGAAGAAAGGGTACTACATTACAAAAATTACTAAGCTCCACTGTCTAAATCAACTAAGGCATTGGAAGAATAAATGTCATAGAAAGTCAATAAGGCCTTGCTCCTGGGTAACCCATGTTATTTTAAATGTCATGCTCTGTACTAAATAGTGACCCATTTTGTATGTGTTGCTGAATCTTCTTGGGAAACTATCTAGATTAATGCCTGCGAAAGGAGCGGTCACTCCCTGTCCTTTCATTTCTGTTTTTTAAATTCTTTAAATATAGATACCCCTGTAAGGGGTCTATGAGAGAAAATGGCTCATAAAATAGAGGTAAAGATCTGTGGCAAAGAAGCCAAAGTGTTGAATGCTGTATGAATTCAGAGTAAGGAATGTTACATGCAGAGGCAGGCACACTTACAACTCTTAAGTGTAGTTCAGGTGTGAAAGACCACTTTCCTTCCAGGGAAATATTTCACCGAAGCTTTTTTATGCTAAAGTAATCTTTAATTTATTGAACACCATAGTGTTTTCCATTTTTTCTTATCACTAAACCCTGTTTGTGACCTCAAAGTAACACAGATGGTTTTGATTGTCAAAGATTTAGTTGTTAACTTTGAATTTCAGATTGTTTTCTACAGTAAAATTGTCTTTCTTGTTCTGTCAGATTGAATGGTGGTCTCTACTCTTCCTTCGTGTTAGTCCTGTACTCACTGCAATCAATGCTCAATCTGACAGGCACTGAAAGCAGTGGGTGATCGGTTGATTAATAGGAGTTGGTCTTCTCAAAGGAAAAGAAAATAATCCTCTGAGATCAAAATCTGACATTCCATTTATTTTCTACAAATTTAAGTATCTTTCCCTGACTTTTTTTTTTTGTGTGTGTGTGTGAAGATGACGGAGATCTTTAAGTCTCCATCAGGAGCTGAAGAGGGAGAAATATTTTGTCTTGTTCCTGTTCTAAACAGATACATGCTTGATTATAGTGTTTTACTGTATGGCACTGTGGTGGTTTGACCCTGGCTGGAGACCAGACTCCCACCAAAGTCACTCTATCACTCCCCTCTTAGCTGGACAGAGGAGAAAATATATGTTGAGAGGCTTTGGAATCAAGATAAGGGCAGGGAGAGATCATTCTGCAGTCAGCATCACGGGTAAAACAGACTCAACACAGAAGAAAAGCAAGAAAACTCTCTAATTTATTACACTACACACACAGAGGAACCAGAGTTGGATAATGAGAAGTACAAAACAGCTCTTAAAACATCACCCCTCATCCCCCCACCCCTCTCCACTCGCTTATTTGCAGACTTCACTCTATTCATGATTTTCTCGTCCTCAGGATGGCACAGAGGAAAGGGGAGGGGGGGAAATAGGGAATGGAGGCTTCAGTCTTCCATCAGTTCCTCATGAGTTGTTCTCCTTCTTGAAGTGCGTGTGGGGTGGGGTTGTGCATTTCTCATACTCTTTCCCTGCACCAGTGTGGGGTCCCACCCATGGGAGACAGTCCTCCACGACCTTCTCCACGTGAGTCCTCTCCACGTGAATGGCCTTGGCTCTTCACCAATGGCCCCAGCGTGGGCCACTGCTATAAACTCATAGAAAGTCTCTCAGTCCCAGGCTGCTGGCCCCAGCCTGGTCCTCCACAGATTCACAAGCACCCCCAGAAAACCTGCTCCAGCCTGGGCCTCCATCTCTCTCTCTCTCTGCCTCTTATCTCTCTCTCCACAGACTGAAAGTGCTGCCAGGGGCTTGCTCCAATGTAGGCCATGGATTCTTCTATATTCCTCCACCTGCTCCATGGTGGGCTCCTGCCTGGCCCAGGTGCCTCTCCATGGGCTACAAGTGGGGTCTCTTTGTCCTCCATGGGCTGAGGGGAGACACCCACTTCATCATGGTATTCTCCACAGACTGCAGGGAATCTTCTCTCAGCACCTCTTCCTCCCCCCTTCACTGACCTTGGTGTCTGCAAAGTTTCTTACATCTTCTCACTCCATTCTCTGGAGGCAAAATGTGGCTGTTTGCATTTTCCTCTCTCTAAAATGTGATTCCCGAAGACACTGACCGGTGCTGATTTGCCCAGTCAGCCTTGTCAGTCACAGGGTTTGGGAGTTTGGCCTTGGGAGCCCTGCTGGGATTTGCTTTGTTGGATCCTCAAGAAACTTCTAGCTGCTTCTTAAAGATGCCACATTGCAAACCCACCACAAGCTGCATAGAAAAGATCTGGCAGTTAATAACTCTTCTTCGAAAGCTGTGTTCTTTGGCTGAAAATAGCATTCCATGTGGAAAATTGGCACAGCAGGTATCAGCTCAGGACACTCAGAATTCTTCCTCCCTCTGCTACTGAATCAGGCACAGGAAACATTATAAAGATTTTGTGGTTTCATGTTCCTCTGTGCTGTTTACCTTCTGTTTTACTTCCCATTCAGCCTTCCACAAGTTACTTAATTGAATGAGGTTCTACAAAAATGCAAGAAGGAGGATTAGGTGAAATGCAGGCTTGGTAGCGTCACCTCAGTCTCTGAAGTGATTATAGAGCAAGTCATGTTGGAAGCTACTTTCTAGACATTCAGAGAGTAAGCAGATAATTGAGATCAGCACATATTTGTTGGTACAAATGATGCCTGACCAATTCATTATGTCCTAGAATGAAATGGGTGGTCTGTGGTTGAAGGAATAGCCATAGATATTGTTTACCTTTGTAGCTAAACTGATGAGATATGGGTTGGGCAGAGGATGAAAAATTGGACTGTTGTCTCAAATAGGATTGATCACTCATTTGGAATAAAATTATCAGGTAACTAGAAGTGGTCTTCCTCAGCCATTGGTACTGGGGCTGATAGTGTTGAACATTCTTATCAGCATGAAGGGGCAACATGCACCCTCTACAAGTTCATGAATGGTTCTAGATTGTGTGTGTGTGTGTGTGTAGCGATTGATATGCTAGATTGGTGCAGACCTTCCAAACAGAGAGACCTCAGCAAGTTGGAGGAATGAGGTAGAAGCCTCATAATGTTCATGGTGCAAACACACTGTTCTGCCAAGACAGATTAATACAGGCTGGAGGCCAACTGGCTCAAAAGCAGCAATCCCTGGGGGTTCTGATGGGCAGCAAGGTGATCATGAGTCAGCAGGAACATTCTTGGAACAGTGAAAGCCAATTGCAAATTGGACTGTCTTGTCAAGGCTGCAGCCATCAGGTCAAGTGGTTATTCCCCTCTATTCATTTCTTACAAGGCTGCATGTATTCAGTTTTGACCTTCTGTGGATGACAGAGATGAATGAAACAGAGCACATCCATCAGGGGTAGGGAAGATGGTTAAGGAGCAGCAGGATAGAAAAATTTTGGAAAGTTAAAGGCAGTGCAAGGAAATTTGAAGAGTGCTGTATTTATTTGCCCTGGCCAAGTAAAGACAAAGGGAGGACCTAACTGCAGTCTTCCACTTCCTCAAGAGGGAATACAGAGAGGATGAAACCAGAACTACACAGCAAAACTACAAGATGCATGAACACAAGTTGCTACATAGAAAATTCAAAGGCATTAGGAAAATTTTTCAGATATAAAGTATTTTTATTTCACAGTAAGAGTGCTTAAGTACTGGAACAGGTGGTGTAGAGAAGTTGTGGAGTCTCCATCCTTCCACATAGCTTGTTAACTTGTTAAGTCCCTGAGCAGCTGATTTCACTTTGGTACTCACCATGTTTTGAGGATGAGGTTGTGTTTTTCAATCTTCAGAGGCCTTTTCCAACTTAAAATATTCAAAAATTATCCCATTCTATAATCAGTCTTCACCTCTGGACATGAGATCCTTCCCAAATGTAGGAGAGGTGTAGCAAGGATGTGAGAAAGAAGTGTAAGGGTTTGAAGGTATTCTGTGGGGTTTCATAGATTTTTTAGATCTTAGGTTAGTCCTTGAGTCATCTCTCCTCCTGATTTTCATGGGTGTATTGATCCTTAGGAGTACCACAGTGCTCTGTTAGTGCCTGAATAGCAACATGGTCCAACGTATGGGACATAAGACTGCTACTCTGAGCTTGACATGACAAGCTTGATAGTCTGGACTTGAGTACTTGCTGAGTTGATAATGTACAAGTCACTAGTTTGCTTTCTCCTCCCATTCCTTCTCTATTTAGACTGCAAACTTTTTGGATCAGGAATCAAATTTTTACTAGCTGTTTAACATACAGCATGCCAGGATCTCACTTTGGGAAGGTCTTCAGTACTGGGTTTTTTGGTAAAACAGCATCTGAGGTGAACAGTGCTGTAAAAAATGCATAAAGAAGTGTTACAGATGGAATTTCCCTCAGACTAAATTTGTC
The DNA here is from genome assembly GCA_013399135.1 of Heliornis fulica. Taxonomy (NCBI): domain Eukaryota; kingdom Metazoa; phylum Chordata; class Aves; order Gruiformes; family Heliornithidae; genus Heliornis; species Heliornis fulica. The sequence goes on along the minus strand of VXBZ01005092.1, from coordinate 505,504 downwards.
ATCTAACACTGAAAGAAAATGAAAGTGCTCAATTTTGTATTGCTCCCAGTAAGACTTAAAAAACCTCATGTTATGAATGGAAATGTTAGCAACGGTGACTGGAGATGAGGATGGAATCAGAGTAGTCTGGGAGAAGAGAGGCTGAAGTGTTTTGTTACAATTAATGAGGCGAGATGAATCTTCTTGTCCCCTGGCTCCCTTCTCTTCCCTCTTCCCAGAAGAAAAGTAAAGGCATGGGGCTTTATTTGGGGCTGAAATATTTCTTGGTAGACTGTGTTGGTTCTGTAGTGTTAATTCCTGCAGAGCGCTGTGAAACCTTGACTTCAAATTAATGTTGATGTAAAGTGCTTACAGGATTTATGAGCTAGAATTAAGAAAAATAACTGACGTGGACTGCTGCCATAGGCTCTTGTAGCCAAGCCACTGCCATTAGAATTGTTTCTGGCAAAGTACTGCAGTTTCTTTTCTTTCCTTTTCCAAACTGGAAGGAAATGTCTGATGTTCCCTGCAGCTTCTTACACAGACAGCTGGAACAACAGTTGAAGACTTAGGAGACCCAGTAAATGCTTCTTGTTGTGTTGCCACTTATGGGGCAATAAAAGAGCAACCATAAAGCCCACTCCATGGCCAGGGGCAGATTAACTCACTCTCCGTCTGCCAGATTTAGTAGCTCTGTGTTACTACTTTCTCCTTGGCCATGCAACCGTAGGCGCAACTGGGACATGACAGGGTGCCTCTGCAGTGTTACATGCCTGAATAGCCTCCTCTGGCTCCCACACACAAGGACTGCTGAGGTATTTCTGATAAGGGAACTATGAACCGTGTCTGCTGATTTCCTTATGTCTCCCAAAGTGAAAGCCTACATCTGAGACAGTTCAGGATGCGGCTGAAGCTTTTAAAAATATTTGTACCTAGCAATTATTTGTCAGAATTCGCCCTTTCTTTTTAAAAAATTTTTTTTTTACTTATTGAGAGTATAAAGCTGTGATTTAAATTACCCTGGAGAGAGTATTTCTAAAATAAATACTAGTCTTAAATTTATATTAGCTTGCTCTTTGTTCAGTTTTCTTCTGATAGACCTGCTATGAACATACGACAGGTGACTCATAAAGCTTTGAATTTTATTTCGTTACTGCTCCTCCTTGTCTCATTATTCCTCATCAGGTTCCAAGTTGTGATCTGTGAGTAATTTTTAATTATATGCAACTAGAAGCTAATGCTGATCCTGCAGATAAATCACAGGACTTGATGGCAGGTGATCTAGGCTTTCAGGCTCATCACGTCACTGGATTTTGGTGTCTCACAGTACCTATCTGCTTAAGGGGGCTCAGAAGTGCTGTACATCAGAGATACAGATATGGCGATCTTTTAATGGTCTGTTGTGTGAACGTTAGTGATACGATTTTGTAAGTCACAGCTCAAAATTCTCTCCCCCAGGTAGCACGTTTCTGGTGAAAAGATTGCAGCTCTTAGTTCTGTTGTTTGGAAACAGGGTTAAAGTGGATGCAAGTGAGGAAAACTAGGGAAAATGCCTGAATTCAGTGAAAACATATTCCATAATGCAGCTTCTGCCTTGATGTTGTAGCAACATTGCTGTCTGCAGTAATGATAGCTGGTTTTATGATGGTCATTATTACAGAGTAGTTTCAGGAGAGGAATTTAAATCTTTCTGAAATTTATAAGCTATAACCTAAGTACCTTGATTAAATATATAGTTGAGAAGAGGTCTCTTCCAATAGATTTTTTTTTGACAGAAAATCCTTGACTTGTGATAATCTAGGGAAAACTGATCTAAAGCTTATTTCTGCAGAGAGAATAAATTAATATATGTCCAGGAGTAACCTGACATCTTTATCAAAGACAGCATTCCTATTCATTAAGGAGTTTTTGGTTGGTTCATTATGTTGTAGACTATGATAGCTGCTGTGCAGAGTGACACCTGGGAAACAACTAAGTAAAGAGAGACTATTATTATAAAGCATTATCTATCATTTTTCCTATTTTGTTGAAACAGATTTGGGATATCATGGCTTATTGTTATGTTGGCTGAATATCTATGCACATACTTTTGTAAAGTTTAGTTGGACTTTTATGTGATAAAAAAGGGAAATTAAGTGATAAAGCAAGCCAGAAAGATGATTTGATTATACTGATCTCAAACTCTGTGTTGGAGTCATGGGCCCATTTAACTGGGGAATTCTGATTCCTGAATATATTTTCTTTGGTATGATGATTTTTAAATAAAACTGTAAAGTTTCTGTATTTTTAAATGATTTTATAGTTTTCTTAAAAGTATATAAGGCTAATGGATTGTCCTGTAGCATAGAAAAGGCTGAATAATTTTTTTTCCTTAACCTCTGGTACCTTTACATGCTGGTCTTTCTAGTTCATTGAAAAAAGTTCATAGAAGTTGGATTTGAGTGCAGATACTAACTTTAGTGCCCCTGACACATTCACCCTCTACAGGGATAATTCCTTACCCCTGTTTTTTACAAGTGGTCTAATTAATTTCAGTGGAACTTGTCACAAAACTCAAGATTTTTTGATGGATTTAAGGCCTTTTAGATGGATTATAAAATAATACACTTCCTTATACAGTTTGACATCAACACTGTTCTAAGCTTTGACGTGGAATGGTGTAACTGTGTGCTGTTAATCAGCTGCCATGTCCTACTCCATGTATTTGCTTGTGATTCCTGTGTCTCCCTATAATTTTTTTATTAACTACTGGGAGGTGTTATTGGTATTTATCAAGTGCTTTGAAATCCACGTGTGAATGGTGTCATAAAAATGAGAAGTTATTCTTTGGCAGTGCCAATAAAAACAGGCATTGCTTTGATTGTGGCCCACAGAGTTACCCTCAGTCACTCCCTTATCATTACCTGGCTTTATGAAAAAATAAATAAAACAATGGAGTATGACTGGGCTCATTAAAAACATATTTTTTTATTAAGCATCCTATAAAGAACATACTGTAATATCAATTACTGGCTTCAGCAGTTTTGGGAAATAGGAGCATCAAAGTGTATGAAAGCCAATATGCACCAATGGTATAATCATTGATTTTCATAGGACTATGGGAGTCAAAAATGGAAACTGATATTGCAGTGATGTCCTGGGTAATTGACCATTTAAATGATTCGGTAGAAGTCCTGTAGGTAAGGGAAGAGGTGCCCTTCTTTGGTGCCTTTTCCATACTAATGAGTTTTGTATGTAGTCTTTTATGCTTGTTTCACTTACAGCAGAGCTCCAAGTACCTGATCTTGACTTGAGAGTACTTGGCATCTTGCAGGATCAGGAATTGTGCCTGCCGAAGCTTGCTGCATTTAATTCAATTGTATCATTTTATTCACTGTTACTCACTCCATCTATCCCAAGGGGAACATAGAGGAAAAGAGAAAGGAGAGAATTCCAGTAAACTATAATAGCAGAGAGAAGGAACTAATTTTAAACTGCTTTGAAACATGCTGTCTATAAGCAGTGTTGTCCTTCCAAGAGGCCAAGAGCTCAATTATTAAGAACTGCAATAAATTTTGGTTTTCTTCCAATGGCATAACATTGTGTATAGGTAACAACTACTTACAATCTCTTCCCCAAATGGGTTTTCTAACCTAGGGAAATGGTCAAGTGGATAGGACCCTGAACCTCCTGAAACCCTTATTATGATCCTAATTTATAATGAGGGTCACACAGAGGGTTAATAAAAGACTTAACAGATATCTGAGTAAAAGGCAAATCAGCAAGTACAGTCCCATAGGTGCTTATGATCATTGCCTTTATCCATTAAAACTTCTAATAATATTGTCAGCTGTAATATGGAAATGTTACAACTATTTTGTCTTTAATACAGGTTCTAGTCATTTAACCTTTATGAAATATTTATAAACGGAACCTTGTTATAAGTGTAGCCCGTATTTTGTCTCTGGTTTCTGCTCTGCAGCATGCTGCTGATTGTACAGCTCAGTATTGTCTTAGTGCTTCTTTGTGTTCCCCCACCTGCCTGTATGTAAGAAAAGAGGACTTTGATTGGGTTGGTATCCCCATGCTCTACTGTGGAATTGTGCAAATGTGTTTAATCACACACACACAAATATTATGAATGGCTTTGGAAAGACCAGTTCAGGAAATGCCAGAACGAATGTTACCTGTCCCAAAAGAAGCACATGCTCCTGATGTGAAGGGCTCCCATCTCACAACATATGAAGTTGGGAGTTAAGCCTCTGTGTGGTGTTGTACATGAAGCAGTGTTCTTCCTCTTGTGCCATGACATCCTACCATGTGATGGAACCACCCTAACAGTATGGGTGGAAGAAGACGCAAGCTCAGCTGTGTGTCATTTGGTGGATTCACTGTTCGCCCACTTGAAAGCAGGAGTGTATTTTTGAAGCAGATTTCCCAGTTGTCAACACTTTCTGCACATTTCTGTGCATCCTAGAGCAGTTGCAGTTTGAATGAGCTAGATTGCTTTCAGAGGAAACTAGACCAGAAGATCCACTGGTTTGTACCAAATAAGCCCCAGTCCCTGTTAGTGAGGACTGAAACCATGAATTGCCTTCAGCACCATGAAGTTCCCTAGCATGAATCAAATGCACACTAAGAAAAGGTTCTTGGACATTTGAGAGTTTGTGCAGCATCCAGAAAGTACTTCTAGTACTGTATAAGGCCCCATATGGCAAGTATCCCTTCATGTTTGCTGCTGTTGACCGCCTTGAAATTTGCTCCCTTTTTCTTTTCTGGGACAACTCCTACCTCAATATTGTTTTCTTTTTTTATATCTTGTGTTTCAGTCTGTCTTTGCTGAACCTATGTCTGAACAGAACTTAAATCTCTTTTACAGTATCATTTCCCCCAATCTTATTATTTTGGTCCCACTGTCTTTCCAGTTGGAAATATCTTACTGCTTCAGCCTCAAGAAGATCATGTACCAGAAGTGACATGTGGTGGCCTCAGGACTGTCATTGTGGTTTTTATCTGGTCTTGTGAGAAAGCTGAAAACTTCTTCAGTGCAGAAAAACCTCAGTGGCAGAACAAGAGCTTGCTGACCTCAGAATAGCTTCTAGGGGCAAGGGCCCGGCAGTCAGTGGCATACAAAATGCTGGAAGATGAAGCTTCTCTTGATGACAGTTACTGTGCTTTTGGGGAAACACGGTGAATATACCCCTGCTATGGAGATCTGAACAATTTTTCAGGTGGAACCATATCTCTGAGGCTGATGTCTGCTTGGATGCTTGTTCCCTGGGTCCTGGAAGCATCATGCAGGTGTCCTGGAGGGGAACTCCGCCTCTGATTCCATTCCAAGTCTGTTGTATTGCTGTCATTATTTTCAGTAGTCTAACCACTGCTGTCCCCAAGTGTGTGAAACTATAGGCTACTATATACTAGAGTCATTTCTCTGCAGACACAAAAACTTGATGCCTTATTTTTGCCTTTTCAAATAGTGAAGTTCAATAATGATTTGCCTCCAGATGAAAAACCAACCTGTGCTGAAAAAGCAGATCTACCAATTAAACACTTGGAGACAACAGCTATAAGGGACAGACACATTACTGTGCTAATTTTAGATTAGTAAAGCCTTCTTTATAAATAAGAAAATTTTGAAAACTATGTGAGTTGAAAAACATTCTTCTTCAGGTATATAGAGGACTGAAAACTTTTACTTACAAATAGCTTCAAATTATTATGAATTTGGTGTGAATTAGAATTTTTTATCTCGGCTCATTTTGGCAGAAGTTAAACCGAAGCAGACTGCTAATCAACGAGACAGATGCTATTTGCAAGAGTTCTACTCTAAGACCCTGAAGAGTTAAAATAGTTGCATATTACTTAAATAAGGTCTTCAATTATTTTGTTAACCAAAGAGACACGTGACACCAGTAAAAATTAACTAAAGAATACAATTACAAAATAAAGCTCATGATAATTTAAGGTTTCTACTTGGTAGTTCAAATGATTGTTAAAATCTGTGACTATCAAATCTACAAATTACCGGGAACTCAAAGGCATCAGTATAAATTTCTTTACTTTTCAAACAGTCTCGGTACTCAAAGAGCCATTTCTGTGGCAAGGTAGGATGCAGAAGAAGAGAAGACTGATGATTGTGTTTTCAGTAATTTTCCAGTGGCAAAATGCTTACTCAGCAGTTAAATCTGAATGGAACTGCATGTACATATTTTGAAATGATAACTTAACCATACAGGAAATCCTGTTCCTTATAGGATCTTTTTCAGTGTTGTGGTGGTTAGTCAGTCTAAAACTATGGATGGTCTTTTGCTTTTTTAGTTTCTTCTTTCTTGCTCCTGGTAATGCTTTCTCTGTACTTTTAATTCTAAGTAGATAAAAATAAACTGACCACTGTAAGAAAATTGGGCAAAAATAAAAAGCAATTTACCATTGAATATGGACTTAATAGAGAAACAACAACAAAAACCCTCAGAAGACCATTAATTTGTGTGGCTAAGGCTGAACTATATTTTTAATTGTAACACTTTTAAATTCCATGCTGTTACTTCAGGTTGTTTCTCAATGGATTTAAATGGTGTGTTATGAATAAAATATTGATTGATGGTTTCAGATGACAGATGCTTCTAAATCTGAACAAACATAACTAATATGCAATTCAAATTATGATCAAACAAAAATTAATATGAATTTCATATTTTCTTACTTTTAATAAGCACAGATGTCTTGCCAGTGGCTCAGGCTCTGTCAAGCATCACTGCATCACGTTCTGTGGGCTCAGACATAAAGGTATAGAGTTCTTTCTACATATGTGCCCTGCATGCAGAATCAAACTGGTTGATATTCAGGCATAACTGATGTTGATTTTCTTGACTGGCGATCATGGTCTTTTCCAGTACAGTATGCATTTAGCAATTTAGGACCAGAAGGGTCCTAGCTCATCAGTGAATCATGTCCCCTGGTCTTGCAGGCAATTTGCTTGTATAATATCCCTTTAACAGATTGAAGCAGCTCTGTGCCTTTTACTGCTTGTCAATGGGCAAAAACCAATAACATTGCTGATACTTTTATCTTCTACCAGTTTACTGAAGGTAAATAATGAGGTATCTGTTTAGTGAATATTGAAGTGTATGAACATAATAATTGGCATGTATTTCAAAATAGTCGGTGTCTAGTCCAGTATCCCAGGTTTGACAGTGTTCCGCAGAGAGGTTTGAGAAACTCCTTTCTGAATCATATCACAGTGACCTTCCTCTGGGAGAGGCATTTTTGTAATGGCTGTCAGTGAGAAATCCACCCAAATGTGACATTTAATTTTTTTTTCACTCCTGCTATATAACTTGTGTGTCCATTCTGTTTATGTAAGCATACAAGTTTTGCTTTTAATGCCTTATATTTATGAATTTCATAGGTTAATACGACAATTTTAATATTTTAAGTATTTCTGCATTTTACCTTCACTACTTCATTGGGTGAAAGTTTACCAAGCCCTGACTGTCCGTGGCTGAACCATTGATCATTTTATATATCTCCATCATATGTCTTCTTGTGGCACCTTGCTGAAGCACTTAGTTTCCTCTGTTATCTCTGGAAATAGGATGCCCAGAACTGAAGCAATTTCAGCTGAAGGCATACTAATGATTAGAATAAAATTGCTTGCTAACATTATTTGTTTGGGGTTTTTTATAATTTTATTACAAAAAATAATCTTTTCCTCACCTTCTTCCATAATCCTAACACAGTTTGCCTCTTTGTTTGCAATTGTGTATTGATCAGAAGCTTTCGTATTCCATGTGTTTACAGTAGTGCTCCTATCTCTTTTCTGAAATGTTCTAATTAATTTAGAATATATCAGCATCCAAGTATTTGAGACAGGATTAATGTATAGCGAACTATATCTGGATTAAAATCCTCATGTGTTGGACATGCTGAGGGGACTGGTGAAAGCACACAATGCCTTTCAGTTCTAAGGCACTTGGAGTTTGTGGTGGTATCATCTTGAGACTTTTTTCATAACTGGCATGTTTTGAGGAGGTCTTCACCAAAAGGCCAAAGCTGGCAAGGAGAGCCTGGGCAGGTGTCTCTGAGAGGTGGGCTGGAGTGAAAATCTGACACTGCTGCTTGCTCTGCATTATTAATTCTAAAAAGGCCCTGGGGGAGGGCAGGATTTCAGTCAATCAAGGACTTAAATGATATTTCTGCTTCCTCAAAGTGTTGATTTTGCTCCTTGGGTCAATGAATGAGTCAGACAACTATGTTTTATTATTCCTTTAATAACCTAACCAAATTCAGCCTAAAGATGTGCTGGTGTCTGTGACGATGGCCAAAGGACCCAGCAGTAATAATACATTATGATTCAGAGGCACCTATGCTTGAGGATTATAGGCTCATTAGCTGCAATTAGCATGAATATTCAACAAGCTGAAATATGCCCAAGAGCACAGGATGAGAAAAATCTAAAGAAAATTATGATTTACATCCTATTGCCTCAAAATAGTTACAATGGACAATAAATATATGTCTGTACAGTAGCAATACAGTGAACAGCCCATTATCTGTTTGAGTCCTGATGTGTGTATTGACAGGGAAATCTCATTTCATGGCAAGAATGTACACAGTGTATTCAAAGATTGAAACAAGCCCAAGGCACCAGGTATATGAATTATCAATATAAGAGTAGTTACCTGTCTTTTTAGATTGATATGGATAGTAGACATCTAGTAGATTGATATATTTGGTACATGTACATATATATAGTAGATGCAGGGAAAAAATAATAAAAAATCTTTGCCTACTATATGTCTGAAATCTTATTGCACAAATTTTATCTAAACAGCACTATGTGTGATAGAGAAAAAAAAATATTCTTTCCAGATGTTTCATGTACAAAGCAATAGAAATGTGGGAATTTTTCACATAGTTTCTGTGAGTATAAAAGAGTCTTCACCTATTGCATGAGTCTCACAACAAGTTTTAAAACAGATCATCAACTATCACAAGTTCAGCATTTGTAGCCAGTGTTCCCTCCTTAGTAACAGTCCATGCAAGATTCATTCTAGACATATGGAATTAGAAAGATAATTAGAAAGATAATTGCTGGACTTGTGCAGAACTCTGACACTGGTCATCGCTATTTATTGGGTCTGTCTCATTTGGAGGACCTGAAGAGGACCAGGGCTTTCTGTGTTTGATATTGCATAAGAAATAGGAAAGCACTGGCTTCTACAGCCTAAAGTTGAGGTCACCAAGGGAAAAGTGGAGAACATCATAGAATATAACAGAATATTAGGAGTTGAAAGGAACCTTGAAAGATCATCTAGTCCAACACCCTGCCTGAGCAGGATCATCTAGATAAAATCACATAGGAACATGTCCAGATTGGTCTTGAATGGCTCTGGAGAAGGAGACTCCACAACCTCTCTGGGCAGCCTGTGCCAGTGCTCCATCACCCTCACTGTGAAAAAGTTTTTCCTTACATTCACATGTAACTTCCTATGCTCCAGCTTGGACCCATTTCCCCTTGTCCTATCACTGGCCATCACTGAGAAGAGCCTAGCTCTGTCCTCCTGACACTCACCCTTTACATATTTATAAACATTAATAACATCACCCCTCTGTCTCTTCTTTTCCAAGGTAAAGAGGCCCAGCGCTGGACTCCTTCAAGGAGTTCTATGTCCTTCTTGAACTGAGGAGCCCAGAACTGGACACAAAGTATATAAATGTGTAGGTACATTTTGGCTTGTTTTCTCTAGGCATCATGGCAGAGATGGGTAATGATAAAAAAGGGATGATCCAGGAGTAGGTACTCTAACGTGGTGGGAGTTTAAATCGCAGTGTCAGATAGAGAAAATCTAAAATCACAAAAGAGACCTCCAGAGGTTATCAGTGTCATTCCCATTAACCACCCTTCTCTGGGTTTGAATCCACAGGAGACCTGGCTATACCAACACTCTCCACACAAATTGAGATTTGTCCTTTCATTGTTCTTAACTGCGTGTACTCTGTTCATCTTAGTTATGCAAAGTGTAGGTGCCTGAGCTGGTGAGCTTTAGGATGCTGAAAGGTTGACCTAGCATACCGAATAAGCAACACGACGCGCGCTCTCCGTTTCTCTCACTCCTCACAATGTTTCTTTACTGCTGTGGTATCAGCCAGCTATTATGGTTTTGTTTGTCTTGATTTTTACAAGTTCATCTTTAGTTTGGCTCACTGCATGGCAAATGCAGTAGCCACAGTAGATTTGTTTCTATTTTGTTTTAATTATAAAATGCAGAATTGACTATTCCTTATATTGAGGAACATGGATTTTAAAATAATATTCATCTGAAGTTTATAGGAAAACTTTTAAATTATTTTCTTGTAATTTAAAATACATTTTCAGTTTTTCTGTGGTATTTATTATAGTTATTTATTTATTTAAAAAGTTATTTATTGCATTTTTCTTTTCCTTATCACAGAGTGGGAGGTTCTCAAGCTGTTACAGAGCTGCATTTCCACTTTTTTCCCTACCAGGACCTAGTGTACCTCCAATAAAGTTGCTTTTGATTTCACTAGGTACCATTGCAATAAGAATTGTCTCTCTGGGTTTGAAACTGCTGAAAACAATTTGCTTTTATTCAGAGATTTGAAAAAACAACAGAATGGACTGAAGAAGAAAGTCAGAGATGCAACTATAATGTAGAAGAAGGGATGTTGCTGGATGACTGATTCTGTGTCATCTGATTAATAAATATCACATGCTCCTCTTGCTCCACTGGTTTCCCCAGAGCCACAGGAGCAGATCTACCTTTGTGAAGCGTAGGAAGAGAGTCAGTTAGCATGCCCACAGTGACAAGAGGCATTTTGCATTAGAGTCAGATACTGAGCTATTAGGAATATTCCCCCTCCCCACCTTCCCTTTTTTTTACCCACTGCAGCTATTTTTCTATTTTCCATTCTATTTTTCTAGGCAATGATGTGTTTTTGCAGATGGATATACCACTTGTGGTTGAAACTTCCTTTGTCCTCAGAGCAGCATCCAGAAATTTGTTGGAGTCATTTAGTGACAATAAATATTAGCAGTCTGCTCGTATTTCCTAGGGAAATGATGCAGCCAGGTCTAGTTTCACCAACAGTAGTAATGCTTAAATCCCCTGAGTTTGATGGGAAGTAGTACTACAAGAAGTATCATATTCCTGCACATGTTGTGTGAAGAGGTTGGCTGGTGAAGGATGTGTAACCTATTAGTGTTGGAATACCTTTGATTCAGATGTGGCCAGGCATCAGTGTCAATTCAACTTGAGTATTGTTTTCTTAATACTCGTAATTATAGAAGAACATATTTTAAAACAGGAGGACTCACTAAATGGTGGTTTATTTTGATTGTAATTTATCATTGGAAGGCTGTGTCTGGGAATACCTTGATTCTCTGTCATTTTTTCCTTAATTATTTCTTTCTAAACTGGTTAGCCTTTGAATACGGCTTCTTAATCTGGCACAAGAAAAATTCTAAAGGATCTTAATGGCTTTAAAAACTATTGAAAATTATAATTCGCATTTATTTATTTGTAAAGAGGTTTTATTACAGGAGCTCAGGGTGGCTATCTCGGGCTTCCTAAGAATCCTGTGCTTATGACCTCTGAAGTACTTCAAGAGCAGATACAGCACTCAGATCCTTATGTTTTGATGTTTCAAACTAATAGAAATCAGGTACACCATAATGCTTTCAGAATGCAATTATTTAATACAAACTTATTCCAGGACATGGAGCCATACTGATCTCATGTTCTTAGTCTTTACAACTTTATTTGGCTGACTGAAATTTGGAAGGTATTCTTTGTGTTTTTTAGAGATTTCTTTCCATTTATGCTGAACAACTTGACTAAACCTAAGATCACTGGGTCTGTAATTTATGTAACTCCATTTCTCAGCCTCTTTTTATCTTCTCCTTGAAATACAGCAGTTATTGAAAGAGATGTCAGTCTGTAACTTACCATTCAGTCTTTCAGCAGGTAAGCTGAGGGCCTTAGTGGGAATGAAGGAAAAATTCTGAACTTCTTACACAGTAGCTGTAATTCAAACTGAAAAGCAGATATTTTTCAGAAGGTGTAATCATTAAATAGAGTAAAATCAAAGCTTCCAACACTTTTTCTATGTTAAGATTGTAAGTTAGAATAATAAAAGCTTCAGTAATGAGGATCAATTAAATTAGGTCATATGCAGACCATAAGTAACAGAAGCAGAACATTCACCGCCTCTCTAATGAGAGGGCACTTGATTTTAGCAGAATGTGTTTTCTTTCTATGGAAGTAATTATACATGTTTTTCACATTTTAGATTTGGAGCATTTAACAAGTAGCAACAACACCTTACTTCTATTCAGGTGGCTAATAATTGTATGATAGAGACCATAATTCCTGGCATTATCAGTTTGGCATGATCAGTTGCCCAAATCAATCTGGAACAGATGTTGCACCTTGTTATAAAGCAAAGGAGTAGGTATGGGTCATGTGATGTTTTAGAATAGTAGGCAATATGGAAAAGCTTGTTGAGTAGGAAAAGCTATAAAACTGAAGTTGTCACTCTGCATGGGGCTAGACCTGGTTGTTCAGAAAGCTAATGGTTGGCAGATCCTTTTTCCCTGGTAAGCATTACTAGAAGTTTACCATCACTGTGCACTGGGAAGAGTTCAATACGTTCTATCCAAACTTTTTGCTGAAAATGTCCAGTAACAGTAATCTATCCAACAGATACAGATTTTCTGTAGTTCTGTTTTTGCCATTATCTCTTTAATCCTATTTGTCCAGAACGCATACTCCACCCTTACGATTTCTGAGACACTGAATTATTTCATTTCCCTAAATCCCGCTGTGACTAGATCATGGATTCCTGAAACTCAGTAATCTTGCACCATTTCACACACTGAAATAACATATTCTGTAAGACAGAGACTTTAACTAAGCTCAGTGCTTTTGCATCAAAGTTCTTGGGAACCAGATCTTCACATGGCTGACTTGCCTGATGTCTTGCAAAAGTGAATTCTGTTTCATGGAATTAATGGGAATAGGAATTGATTCTGGTAGTTATTTATCTGTTTTGAAAATACCACGTAAAAGTAGTGGAAAATGACATGTAAATAATTGAATTTCATATGCCTGTGTTGTTACTTTGTTGGTTTTGCTCCATAAATGGGTGTAACTTCATAGGGCTGGAAAGGTGTGCTTACTCCTGCTCTCTCCTTTTATAGTTAGGCTACTTTGCATTTAGAAAGTAAAAATGGTGATATAAACAGAGCAGAGAGATATAAATAGAACACTGTCTCTCAATATCCAGTAACAGATGTTTGGGGAAAAATAAAAGAAACAGGGCAAATACTGAATAATCTTCCCCTGGTGCCATCCAACCTTTCTCTAAATGGCAACTTTGGGACTTACAGACCTGAATGTTTCATCTGTACCAGGATTCTCAAAAGCCTTGATGCACCATTACCACTCTCTAATGTCTCTTTATACTTCTGGCTTCCACAACATCTTGTGGAATTTCATTATGTTAAGAAGTGTTTCATGTTTTAGACCTGATGCATTCTGAATTCATGAGTTACTTTCTCCCCTACCAATTATTTCATACAGCTATGCTCTAGTCTTCTTCAGTCATCCTTCACCCTGGCTCAAGAGCCTGACTAGCCTCTTCTCACACAGATGTTGCTCATACTTCCAATCATCATTTCCATCATTTCTGGTTCTGTTACATCCTTTCTGACATGGGAAGAGCAGTGTCCACACAGAATTCAAAGGGTATGCACACCACATATAAGTACAATAGTGAAAACTGCATCTGTGCTCAATTTCTTTTCTAAAAATGCGGCCATCCTATGGCAAAAGTATGTTTGAGTAGCTTGTCGTGCTATTTACAAGGTGTTTATAGGGCATTTATATTACAATCAAGTGTACAGTTCATCCAGGAAGAGGACACCTTGCCCCTCTGATCTCTTCTAATGCACCCTTTCCAGGTCTTAAAGATTATCCTCCCTGGATATGACTGGCTCTGGAGCAGATACTTCTTTGACCAGTACTTCCTTTAGCTCTTTCACTTCTGGGCCTCATAGACAGCTGATGCTGGCTGCTTGCTTGTTGTAACTGCTGCTCCCCATGTTAGGTATGCAAAGGTGCTTCCAGGCTTATACAGGCCAGTAGTCTCTCCCTTTCCATTGCCTTATCCGGCTTCTCCTACTGCTTTCGCACATACGGTGTGCCATGTTTTTCTGTCACTACCTGCTTCCCTTTCAGGATCTTCCACTTCTATGTTACCTCACTTGTAGTATTTTTCCTCTTCTCACCTTTTAGAAATCTGTGGTGAAGCATTTAATACAATGGGAGACTGAAGGTCTGCAGCCCATTTTGTCAAGCAGTATACAAACTTGATAGAAAAGGTAATCTTAGTTCATGAGAGCTTACTGTGTAAGTTAAAGGTACTGGGGAGCTGTGAAAAAACAGAGATATACTCACAATGGCACTAAAAGTAGAGCTAGGCCCAAGTCTAACCTGGAGACCTGCAGTACTGAAATGTGGTGTGGAAGGAATAGTCCTTGTGTTCATAATAGGCAGAATCAAACCTTTGATTCAGGTACCACAAAGCACTAAGCTAACAGAGTGTTAAAACTGAGATAATATTTCCTTGTGTCTGAGACTTCTAAAAAAAAGGTGAAGACTTTAAAAAGAAAAAGCATCTGCAGCTACAGCAATAAAAATACTAAATAGAAACACTACCCTTCCTCCCCCCTCCAACACACTGTAAGGTTAATAACAGGCACTCTCTGTCATAGTGTGTATTCATGGGTTTATGCCCAGAAGTCCTTTGTACTCATGACATGATAAAAAGTTATTACTGATAGATGAATTGTCTGCTTAAAAAAAAGCTACAAAATATTCCACTAATATAACAATAAACTAATAATAAACTCCTTCCTAAAGATATACCTTTATACTTTGCTCCTCATAATTTTTTAATATCTTAATGTAAGGTGCTATCTTAGACCTGTATGTACAACATGCAAGAGTAATGAATAATAAGAGTAATAAATTAAAGTCACTATAGAAATAATACAAGAGTGCTTAAGAATGACTTTTAAATGGTTCGGTGAAGTAGATACTGGAACAGCAATCTAAATCCTATCAGACAAGGTAATGGAGGGTAAAGAAGCTGGCAAGCAGGGTGACTGGAAAACTAAATGATAATATAAGCCTAAAGCACAGAAGAGCTTTGAAAAACTCTATGCAAATGGACCAGGATACTACTAATGTATACATGAAGGACTGTGGCTGGGAAGGAATAAAAGGTATATCTGGTTAAAAAGGGATCAGGGAGTAGCTGAGCCAAAGGTGTTACTGAGTGCTTTTCCTCTGGATGCATAGCATGCAGACAGCTAAGGGCTAAATCCTACTTGCAGTGTTTTGTTTTAAAATAAGGCCCATACATACATGGAGTATAGCTGATAATGATCATCTGGTGAACCTCTTGGCTCCAAACCATGATCAGCTGTACCTCGTTCTTAAAAAGCCTCGTTTCACTGCTCATTAAAAAACTGTGTGGGGATCTGTAGTCACTGGAAGTATTCTCTTCCCAGCGCTGGTGGTTTACCTTGGGAACTTTTTCTGGTACCTTACCTTAATATTTCTTTCTGTCCTTTGGACCCTTTCCTTCTAGCCACATCCTCAGCTGGCAAGAATGAGATCTTGCTGCCATGTTATCTTGAATCTCAAGCTTCATTTCTTTGCTCCCACAGTCATCCCTCCTGCCTTTATGATACCCTTGGGCTGTAGTCTGGAGTGACTGGCTCACCTCCGTAGACAGGGAACTCAGGTCATTGACAAAATGGTATGGGTGCCATATGTCTAAGGTATTTTGCACAGAAATATTTGCATGTTGCCTGATAGCTACTAATAGCTACTATTTTTGCTGGTACCCTGGCTATTATCTAGGATCCAATCACAAGTGTATGATCCACAATATTCAACCTGGAAGAAAATCTTGGCTTGCAAAGGAGAATGAATCGTACAGAAATTCATGGGAGTAGAGTCTTGAGGAGGAGGAGGTGGGGGAACCTTCCTAACTGGTGGATGCTAACTGGGATGTGTTTAGTCTAAAGTGTTCTGGCAATGGAGTGCTTACCAATAGTTATTTGAGAAATGAATAATAAAAACCGCAGAGAGGCAATTTCAGGTGTCATATGGAACAATCACTAAGTTGTTCCCAGTGCTTTTCTAGAACTAGACAAGTGTTCACGGGTTTCTATAGCAATAAAAACTGCTCTAGAAAGGAAACTTAGCACTGCAGTCCAGCCACTTATACTGAGTAATTCAGTGTATCACATGCATATCACAGGGGAATCCTGTGGGGATTTTACAGATCTGGTGTGTACTGATGATCTGGCTGCTGTTGAGTATGGTGAAACAGGAGATGTATGTCGAAATTTCGATTGAGGAGAAGACTTTTTGAGAATCTCATCCAATATGGTTTCTTGAGGATTTGAAAGGAGGGAAGTTCACAAAACATGGCAGGTGTACTGGTCAGTGCTACAGCTGTACTTGGTCTATAACCAAGCCTAAGCTTCTCAACACATGGGGTGTTTGGAACAATTAACTCTGTTGACTTAGAAACGCTTAAGAATTTGATTTAATCTGCTCTATTTTTAGCCAGCTGGATAGTGCCACATATTTAGTTTTGATTAGCTTTATCAATGCAAAGGGCTAGTAAATGTTAAACATGAATATTAATCATGCAGCAGTGCCACATGCAGGCTCTCAGCATTGTGATCTCTAGCCAGGAGTGCAGGTGTGCAAATGAGGAATGTATTGGCTTTAGGAGCCAGACCTTTCTGCCTCTCACACCTGCACATACTTGGAAAATAAACATAGCCAACAAGAACTCCTCTAAAAGATTATTGTCCAAGGACTCCCAACTCAAACCCTTGTGAGACGTGCACACATCTGTAAAAGAAGCCAGTGCTATTTTGAGAAGTGTAAAGCATACATATTGCACAGAACTTGATGCAATCTACTCCTGCTCGTCAGAACAGCAGCTTGTAGGAGGTATTTAATTACCTGTGGAGTCTGGCCCTGGCTCAATAGCCTGGTGTATGATGATGTACAAAGCCTCATCTTGCTCCCACTGAAGCCAATGACAATATTTTAATCTTGCTGTCTTTAATGGGTCATTGCTTGGCAATATTCCATTAGATTATAGTTCACATAAATGAAGTTCCAATAGTAATATTTTCAAATATCTTCTTTCTTGTTTGTGTGAAGGGAGACATTTTAACCTTTCCATCTGTCTTCTGCATATTTTTAATCTTATTGTAGGCTAATTTTTTTGACCTTCAAAATTACAGGGTCAGGAGAACTATAGGAGTAAGTGGCATGTTACTACAAATTTCAGTAAAGTTGTAAATGCAGTTTAAAATCTACAAGGCTTTGTATCTTCAAATGCAAAATCTCAGGTTTTGTAGGAAAACCTACTTTGAACACTGAATGTGCACTACATTCTTGAAGATGTTGGTTAGAATGGAATAGGAATTTGCTATTTGAAATGTTTTATTTAAAAATATCGATTACACAGTGGATAATATTCCCTGAAAGTTGCACAGACAAGGGGTAATGGCTTTAAACAAAAAGAGGGTTGATTTAGATGAGATATGAGGAAAAAATTCTTCCCTGTGAGGGTGGTGAGTCCCTGGCACAGGCTGCCCAGAGCAGCTGTGGCTGCTACCTCCCTGGCAGTGTTCAAAGCCAGATTGGATGGGGCTCCTGGGCTAGTGGAGGGTGTCCCTGCCCATGTTAGGGGGTTGGTATTAGATGATCTTTGAGGTTCCTTCCAACCCAAACGGGTCTATGTTTCTATGAAAACAAAGTGGTAGAAATGAAGTGAGGACAAGGAAAATTCTTCACCAAGACTACAACTGAGTATTTTCACCAATATTTTTTTTCCTGCTGACAACAAAGACTCCATGAGAAGGCTTTTTTGGTTGTTTTTCTTTTTTTCCCTTCCCAAACCAGAAGATTTGTGTCCTCTTATGCAGTTCTATGCGGGCTAAAACTACAAAAGCACTGCTGGAAAATTACAGGAATAATGATTTATTCCTGGGTTGAAAGCTGAACAAGGGAAAACAAATAAACACTGCATTATAGGCACAAAAGGTGATTATTTTTGCCACATGAAACAGTTTTAAAATTCATGGGAAAAAGTAATTTTTGACAGTATGGTGTAGGTGGTTTAGGTCCTGTAAAAATAACTATGGACAGTATGTTTGCTTTTCTGCCTGCTATCTTTGCTCTACCATTCAGGTGTTTTTAATGGATTTTCTTGAATAAGACTTAGAGTAGTTATGTTTATTGATGGGTGAATTTATATGATTACAGCAGACTAAAATTGCAGAGTCTTTAGAGTAGCAGAGACAAATCTGCAGCCTTGGCGTATTTTTCTTGAGCAAGTTGTCTTGGGAGAAAAGCCCAAATCATTCTGTTTGATTGATTTTTTTTTTCTAGTTGTATTTAGTTTTAAGTATTTTGGTAGATAAATATACTACTTTTCCAGGTGCTACATGCCGAATCATATATGAAATCAGAGTGAAGTATAGGAATGTAGCAGTAGGTTTGTCACTAAAACATATACAGAAAGTACAATATGTACAAAAATCCATTCTGTTTCTTTGTCAGTTTATACAGTTTTGGCGATGCAAATTCAGATTTCATATGCTCTTTCACTAAACCTAAACAGCTTTGTTTTGTTAGGTGCTCCTGACATCCATCTTTCCCATATTTTTTATTCCTTCTTCTGTAGATCAGGGATACAGAATTAACAACTAAAGATAAAAATCCCCCCCCCCCCCAAATTCTAGTTATGGTCAAAATTTCAAAACTGGAAAAAATTAGCTCAGATCCCATAATATAATAACCACTAAAAGATTTTGCAAGTTAGCCAAGAGAAAACTGCAAGAAAATCATGCTATCTTTCTGCTACAACACTGCAAAAGAAAAACTAAAATGTTGAAGAATCATGAGAATGTCTTAAAGAATGTGACATTAAAATGAAACTCTTGACTTCACTTTCTTTTTCTTCTAATACCCTGAGACTAGAGGATTAATTTATTCTGTGGTTTTGGTCTTTCTTTGAAAACACGAGAATTATTACACATTAAATGCCAGTACTGAGATTTTATGCAGTCTTCTGATTTTAACAGCTGTATCTCAGAAAAATATCATGGCTCTATAAGCTTCTGTATAAACTTTATATATTGTTACCTATGGATATGCATTTGCTGTTATTTGCCTTGCAGACAATACTTATTCCCAGTTTCCAAGTGAATGATATAGCAGGCATATGGAAAAAGATAAAAGTTTCTTAGACTTCTCCGCCCGTAGAAATCTGGCAAGAGTGGCTGTTTCAATTTTCTTTGAGATTATCAAAAAGCAAATTCGTTTTCTAAAGCATTTGGGCTCTTAGCTCACATTGATATTTGCAGAAGTTAGGAGCCCAAAGCATTGAAAGTGCCCGCCTGCATCATTAAAGATTTAGGCTCTTTCAAGATTCTGGATCAAATGGAACTCCAGGGTAGGTAGAACTCAAATTCTTTGGGATTGGAGAGAAAATATTGCATAGGAAAGAAAAAAAAAAACTTTTGGATATTTTTTCTTGTTGCCTAAGAGGTGGATTATAACAGAGGTCTGTTATAATGGAATTTACAGAGGAATGTGCAAAACAGTTTGCTATTTATGCATGTTTGTTTGGGGATTTTGTTTGTTTGTTGTTTTTTTTTATTTTATTTTTCAAGTTAGGTCAGCCTCTGTTCATAGAATAATACTAAAAGAGGACTTTTTCTTGATATAAGTAAGTTGGCTTGGTGCATAAAATAAGACTTTCAAGATATTACAAATTTTATTGTTGTTGTTGTTTAGCTCAAATGCAGAGCAAGAATGATTTAAAATAATGTTTAAAAGTAGAAATGGAATTGATAAAGAGAGCCTTGGAAAGTGTGAAATCCTTGGTATTTCTCCAGCTTGTGATTCCAGTGCCCTCCAGCCTTTTATTTACATAAAGTATCTGCCTTCAGCTGTTCTGTTTTTCAGGAACAATAGCTTGTAGGAAAGGAATTTGTGCTAGTTGTCTATGCTTCTATTACTTTAATTTTCACTTTTACCCACATCGCTTTTTAAATTTTTTTTTTTAATTTTAAATTGTCTTCTCCAAAATGTGGAAAGTCAAGTTCCCTGGCATCTCACAGTAGACATTTTTCACAGCATTATGTTACTTTCAGTGATTTGCTTTTTTGAGGAAATGGGAAGGAAAACTTATCTTAATCCATTCACCTACACCATACATATCTATATTGCAAACAAAGCAGCAAGCAAAAAGAGATGAAAAAGAATAAGCAGGCTCAGAAAAAGTACCACCTAAACAAAATCATGTACTCTTCTGTTAATTTTTTGCAGCATCTATTCCTGAAGGTTGTTACTTTAAGAAAATGACAGATTGACAGTCGTGTGGCCTTATGTGCTGTTTAAGCAGAATATGTCTTCCGCACAGAACTCTCATTTTTGTTGGTTTGGCTTTGAACCAGTACCGACGTATCTGCAGACCTCAGCCATGAGATGAAACTTAGCAAACTCCCTGGAAATCTTACAGCAAAATCCTTCCCCACCTCTTCAAATAGACACACAAGACCACACCATTAGTACTCAGTTCCACACCAACTTAAGTTGGTGTGTGCGCAAAAGGATTTGCTCTGTTGGTCAGAACCTATTAACCATAAATTGGAGCCTACTTCCATCTGCATTCCTCACTAAGCTGCTTCCAGGAAGAGTTTGAGAGGGTCGAGGTAGCTGCAAATATGTCATACTGACTTAACACTAATGATTACCAAATGGGAAGACCTCCTGTTAGAAAAATGGTGCCTTCAGGAATCCTTTGCCAAAGTCTAAAAGACAGATTTAGAATGGACTTGGTTTAGTTGAGCTTAATATTATTTTTTTTTTCCGATACCATTTTCTCATAAAGGCAATGTATTAGCAGACTGATTAATAAAATGACACTGCTTAAAGTACAGGTAAAATTAGATTAGAATGTAAGTGGTTGGTAAGATATTAACAGTATTTTTAACATAAAAGGATCTGCAGTATATGTACGTATATGAAGCTGAATGTAAACCTGAGAATTACATCCTTCACACCACATTTTACTTACCTAAATACCAAAATTGTTCCCAGATTTCCATGTTTTTTTCAAATAAGCTTTCTGAAATTTTAGGTCAGAAAAAGCTCGAGTGTAAAGCTATTCTGTGAAAAACAAACTCCCACAGTCTAACTAACCACATAAAAGAAAAAGCTGTTCTTGCTCTGTTGTGAGCTCTTAAGGTGTAGACAATTAATCCAACTTTCTCATGTTTTCAGAACGCTCCCCACTAATTATTGGTGAGAATTTATGAAGGCTGAAGACAGATAATCTTACAATAGCCATCACAACATTATGCTTTGCCATATGTTTTCAGTCTGAGCCACTATGGCAGGCTCCGTAGCATAAGAAATTTCTACAGGTTAGTTGCATTTTTATTTTAGTTTATTTGGGATTTTTTCCTGATTGATGGAAGATAAAACTTTAGGGGTTCAAGGCACCTTGTATATATTGTCAGCCTGTTTCATAAGGGACACTAATTTTACAATTTTTTTTCTCTTTCATTTTATGAGCTAGAGCTAGAGGAAATTATATTGTATATTTGCCTACTTACTAGTAAAAACCCTGCAAGGTGCTGAGCTCTTCACTAACTTTCACTGAATTGGATGAGAGCTGAAGATGCTCAAAAGATGAGGTTCCTAGACAACCTCGGCGACTTCTTTTTTACAGGCTCCTGGCCTATGTAAAGGTGGGTGGTTGTGTCAGTTTTCTCTGCATACATGCTGTTTGCTGACGATGCTGATAAAATTAGAAGCTATTTAGCTTTCCCTCAAATCTCATAGAGCTCTTCCATTGTTTTTCTCAGAGATGAATGTCAGTTAGTATACTCTTACCTGAACACAGCTCTGTCTAATAATCAGACATAATACACAGGGCTGAAATCCACTCTTTTATATTGTTCAAATTTGAATAGGATAATTGAACGTGTACTTTGTAGCTTAGTCAGTCCTTCACAGAACAAAGGCAGCTGCTCACTTTTTTTTTACTTCAGAACTGTCCACAGAAGGAGAGTTTTGTTTTTCTAGTGACAAGTATTGCTGCTTATTAATTAGGCTTTCTTCTGTGGGCATCTGGGCTAGCTGCTGACAGCAATGTATCAGTAAATTAATGTGAACAAACAATCTGACATCTGCTTGATTTTTTATTCTCTCAAATGGAACAACTATTAAGAAAAGTATTAAAACACCTAGATTTGTTGACTATAGAAAGATATCTTTTATCGTCATAATACGAATAAAAAATATTTTAGATCCCGAGAGGCCCAGATAAATAAAAACTGCTGGTTGGCATAGGGAAATCAGGGTATGGCATTATGTATAACAAACTATATTTATCACAGAAGAAAGCATTTGGTTTTTGTTAATTGGGTAACAAGGCAATAAAGCTTTGCCATTTATTAGTTAGCTTAGAATGTGGTCAGAGTGAGTAATAAGGCTATTTTGGAGTCAGGCATTTTGATAAGACGTGTGAGATTAAGCTGTTTTCATTCATGAGCATTTTGTCTAAAACCCTGCAGGTCACCATGCATCTAATGATGTTGTTAACATAAACACAATGTAAATGGAAATTGTTTCCTATCTAATTAAGAGAATAAGGTATCGTAAATGCATATTGATACATTAATTTAAATCAACTTTTAAGAGGCAAACAGTCTATGAGGAGCATGTTTAAATGGGTAATTCTTTTGTGATTTTTCTACCATGTTGTGCATCTATGGTCATCTTATGTTATCAGCTGAAGAAGGTTGTAAATATGAAACATATAACAAACTGTTACCAATGTTTTTATTTGCAAGAGTACTTCTTACATCCAGTAGCAAAAGGAATATTAGCATTTCATCTTGGTTTCTGCTGAAGCAGAACTTGCAGCTTTCTGCAATACTTTCAGTGTTTGATTGGAAACTAACCTGGAAAAAATAAAGTGGGTTAATTGGAGTCTTTTTAATCTTAATCCAGTCTGACAATCAATAAAACGTGAGTAGACTATATTAATATAGCAGTAATAATCCCGCCATTAACAGGAAGAAACTTGCCATGGATTTACAATGCACTAATTCTTTTTCAAGCTTTTTCTGTTTCTATTCTGGGACTACAGGAGCTCAGAGGGGCCTGATACTAGGTTAATTGTCTTTTTGTCTGCCTCTGTGTATTTGCTGAGCCAGAGTTTATAGGAGACATAAAAAGTGACAGAAATTTAGGGAAGCCCCTTTGTTTTAGGAATTCTTAAACTTAAAAGTTTAAACTAGCTTTTTGGCAACCCTTAAGAAGGTCCAGTTAAACAAGCTTTGAAACTGGGAAAACCCTTCACCTTAGAGTTGTTCTCTGACATTGCTTGTCTTGCTTGGGCTTTCTAGACAAAATTATACTTGCTGGTCTGTAAGTCAGCTCCTTTCCTTTATTAACATACTTGGTGTTAACAAACCTACAAAATTCAGTAGCAATGCTGTTTGCATTTCAGCTGGAATAGTCACAACAGATTAAGAAGTAATTAATATTCTGGTTGTGCTTTGGACTAGAAGTATGTTATTTTGATTGTCCTTTGCATAACCGAACATTTCTATGGAGCTGGATCAACCTTTGTTTTCTCTTTTTGCACCTAACTAACACAATGAGACCCTAATCTGTGATGTCCTTCCCTGACTTTGGACAAAACAAACCTATGGTTTTACCTCTTAGGTAATTAGCTCTAGGACTTTGAGTGACATTAATGGAAGTTACATAGTGAAATTTCCTTTCCAGTTTTGCAAACTTCAACCTTCTCACCCCATCTGCTCCATTGTCATATTTTGAAACTATAGTGTCACTAAATGTATGCAGTAGTGATATAATGGAACATGGGTATTGTTGGTACAGTATCCCTAGTCTAGAGTTACAAAATGTTATTATTGTTACTGATACACCAAATATGTATTATTTATTAGATTAGAAGTTGTAGTGTGTGTTAATCTGGTTGATGTAAAAACAGCTTCAACAGTCACTGAAGAAGTGGCCAGGTAAAAAGCTGTTCATTTAGCGACAGAAGTTTCTCTTTATCTATCCTGATAATGTCTGTTGCAGAGACAAGAGATGGTACAAATATTTTCATAGCATTGCCCACACATCTGCTGTGGTTATGAGGATCTCTAAAGGAGGAAAACACAAAAGTTACCTCTGTTTCCATTTAATCCTTGACCCCTTTAAGAGCCTGATACTAAGGGATTTGATTAGTGACAAGCACAGTGGTAGGTTGAGTGATTCATCCCCATGCACTCAAATCTCACAATTCATAGAGAAATAAGAATTACATCAACTTCTCTCTACTTTAGCATCTTTAAGGTGAGATTTTTAGTTGACTGGCCTAAGAATTAAAGGCCTGTACAATTAGTCTTTGTCACTGATTCACCAGTTGGGCAGTATGTGTGTCTGTCCATCCATCTCGGTGAACCTGTTAAGCAATTTTAACTAAACTGGCGGACTGGAGAAGGCCACAAAAATAAATAGCAATTTTTGTGATGGGGTATATAAGGAGGACTTTATTAGATGATTTGTTAGGTTCCTGTAAAGAATTCTGACAGTGGCAAAAGATTGAAGCAGACCTTACAGTTGACCATAAGATGCAAGGCTGGAAGAAACCAGGCTTTGTTAGGTCTAGAACTACTACTTGTTTTTTAGTCTCATTGTGAGAAAAGTCAGTCAGTTATTAACAGCTTGACTCTTAGGAGTTATCATCATCTTTTACCTGCTGCTCACTGGGAGCCCAACCTGTCAAACACTGTGGTGGATGCAAAATGGGTCGTCATGGCAAAGTCCAACCGTAGTAATTCAGATGAAGTCTGCCAGTTTTAATCTGTTAGAGGTTCAGGCACTTCCATCTGCCCAAAGTGTTTTTAGAATTATTACATGAATGTTAAGTAATCATCACAGTTTTGTGGGAGATAAGCCATAATCAAAATCGTTCTTTTCACAATGATGGATCAATCGCCCTTCATCTTGGTCAATACAATTGTGGCTGGTCAGTGTTTTTGTCACAATTCAGCACTGCATTTTTATCCTGTTTGCTTCTGCAGAGGGGCAAAGGATGGAAGGCGACACACTCACCGTGCTGGTGTTACCCCAGCAGGAATGACTTTCCACCCTTGTGTTTTCTGTGAGTGGAAGAATCACTGCCTAACTTCTGTACCTCTAAAGAACATGCCCAAACAGCAGTGATTCAAACAAGCATCTGGCCACCAACTGCCACAGTTTACAAGAGGCCAGGGAGGGGAGAAGGGAGCGGTGGCACAGGTTTGTCTGCAAAACAAACTTTCTGCCCACTGTAAATCAGGTGGTTTTTTCCCTTATGAAGGTTGAGACAATAAGTCTCAATAAGACACTTGAAGAAACTATCTGCATGCAAAGATCATTCTTGTCTCACATGTGTGTTTCGCTTCCTTTAAACAGCACCCTGTAGCTTCCCCTAGGCCTTCTGAGCATTCAGTATTGTCGCCAGAAATCAAGGTTTGGAAAAAAAAAAAATTACTTGCTTTTTGCACAAGATGTAAAGTGCTTCAGGAATTCACTTAATATACAGCCCCTTCAAGAGTCTTGGGGCAGCTTCTGGTGACCTAAGACAGATGGTGCTGCCTGCCTGAGCTCCAGCCTGCAGCCTGGGCTCCTGCTGGCTTACTTGAAGTGATTTTTACATGAATTTTGGATGACCAGGTTACTTTAGGTCATTATGCTAGTCAACCCAGGCCTGTAACTGGTATAGTTAAACCAGCAGATACTATTTTGTCTATTAATCTTCCTAGAAAAGCCTTTGTAATCCTAATTTTCTAGGCCATTAGGGTAAAGGCAGATTACAACTAAAGCTGGTTTACTAACTTTATTCACCTTGGTTTTGCCCAGCCCAGATCTCTTCTCGTAGGTGTCATGCAATGTGTCTGCCTGCACCTGGAGTCATTACTTCCCTCACTGGTCTTTCAAAAGTGTTTTCTGACATTTAGGCCTGAGCAACCTTACCTTGCCGTGAAGTTAGATTCAGTGGGTCCTGGACCGCGCAGTAGGTCGTACCAGGAATCCTCCCTGCCAGCCTCAGTTAACCCATGATTCTAACCCAGTCCCCTCAAATGCTTCGCAAGCACCACTTCATTCACAGCTGCACGGAACGCTGCAGGGGAGCAGGAAAAGCATCCAAACTGTGATGCCCAAGTCTTCTCCCACCGCTTCACCCGCCTGTTATGGGTTCCTCCGCACGGCGCAGCCCTAGTGACATCGCCTCCTGGCCATGCCCACGGTGCCCTGCGCGTTTCCTGGCGCCCCCGTGCATCAGTCACAAGTCCTGGCAGCGGGAAGTACCGGATTAGTGGTGGCGCTGGGCGAAGCAGGTGAGCTGAGGGCAGAAGAAAAAGATGGGCGCTCAACCTCCACAGAGCCACTTCTACTCTTCCCACGCTCGCACCTGCTTCGCGTTTGTTCCTCGGCTCCCGGCTGCTGACAAAGAGACGCTTCTGACTTCGTCACCGAATCCTCCCGGGACTCACGGCCAGACCGGGCCTCCCCGTGTGCGCTCCCCGGTTCCGTGCGCTCCCCCCTCCCTCAGCGACCCTCGCCCTACAGCGTACCAGCCCCGGGGGCTGCG
>VXBZ01005092.1:387129-473371 GCA_013399135.1 Heliornis fulica | reverse complement strand
CACTAAATTTATTCTTCTTGTAGATTTTTTATTTAATTTGTTTTCTGTTTTTTTTTTTTTTTTTTTTTTTCAGTTTGCAATAAATTGTGCTGATGAGATCTATAAAAAGCCCTGACTTCAATATTACTGAATCTGTATATTGTAACAGTATCTGTCTTGGTAAATGTAATTATCTGTCCAAACTGAGCCAGAGTCCATTTGTGATAAAGTTTTGGTGCTGTTGCTTAAGAGTAGCAGGATACTTTTTAAGAAACTAAAGGGAGCATGAGGTCAAGAATCCTGATGGCTCAGCTCTTTGATAAATAGCAGATATATTGCAAAGCGAAAGGCAGATTTCCCATAGGGAGGGTTGTTTTAAAAATTTTTTTTTAAAATTCCTTGAGATGATAGTGCGATAAAAAGCAAACAGAAACCAAACCAAATAATCATATTTGAATGGAACAGCCAAGTCCCATATGAAAAGCAGAGTGATTTTAATCTGACTGAAGTAACTTTGGAGTTTAACATCAACATCCTTTTTCTCCTTTTTTTTTTTTTTTTTCCTCCCCAGCGATTTAAAGTTTAGGGCTTTCTTCATTTATTTGCTTCTACCCGTCTCTGTTTTCCCTCTCTTCCAGCCCTACAGCTTACTTGTCATGTAGCTGCCTGCTGAGCTTTGTCCACATTTCAGCAAATTCCAGCTGCTAAAGAAAAGAAAGCACCTCTTCTCATCCCCTAAGTAAACACTTAAAATCAATAGATGCTTTAATTAGCAAGTGTGTGTTTCAAACATGCTTCAAAGTCCTCCATGAGCAGCCCTCTACGCCTGCAGCCATGCCTGGTTTTACTTGGATTGCTGGTTTAACTGGCATTACCTAATTTGCTTAGGAGCAAGCTACTAGCAGCCTTAGCTTGGGTAGGTACTACTGTGCCAACACTGGGACAAGCTCATAGAGTTCAAATCTAGGAGGGAAATTTAGCAGTGGACACTAAAGACAGACACCAGATTTAATTCCTATCTCTGATGCTGCTGATGCATTACATGTGCATGATCAACCAAATCTGGCTTAATGACAATCATTGGATATGTCTTTAGGCTGTTGATAGAAGGTTCACATATCACAGTGGGAACGTAATGCATTCCTCCCAGGCTTGACAGTGTTGGGAACTTGCTGATATGGATTTTTTGAGAAATGAATGAGGATATCCCTTTTGATTTTATTAAAATTCAAGATACTAGTAGATTCTTTTTTTGGAAGAACAGAAGGAGAAAATGATTAGCTTTTCAGAAAAACAGTAATTGTTCTGCTAAAATGGGAAGTTCTGTGAGGTGTGTACTGATTTACGAATTTAAAACCATGAAACTGTCCAGATTACAGATGTTTTTATGCCAGACCCTTTGCATGTCCAGGTAAAATATTTGATGATATTGTCAATTAAGACAAAAGGATGTTAGCATAAGGAGAAATAATGTGCAGTACAGTGCAAGCAAGATCCTTCCAGGTCTTGGAAGCACAGCTTCATTTAAGTCAAAGCTGAAAGTTTAGGTAGAAAGTAGTCTGCAGCACATGACTGCTCACCATAGCTTGGAATGAAACTTGACGACCTACAACATTCCTTCAGCATTTTTATTCCTATAGTCTCACGTTCTTTACCAGACATTCCCATCTTCAATCCCCTGCACCACTACTAATAATTTAAAACGCTTAACACATCACCAATGACAGAACCTCTTTTGAAATAAATAATGGATGGGATCTTTTGTTGTGCCTTACTTCAGCCATCAAGTCTAAGCTTGGACTTCTGCAGTAGGAAGGAGGTGGAGATAGTCCCTGGATTGATCTTTACCCTGGTGATCTTAACAGCCCAAGAAACAGGCTTGAGAGAGCTTGGATGAGCTGACTTTTGAAAGCATATGTCTCTCCTCTTACTGGAGAGGAGCCTAGATGACTGACTTTGATTTGTTTAAAGTTGTCCCTAACCTAGGGATGTTTGTTACTGCTGCTGTTATTTCCTTCCATCCTTCCTTATTGTAGCATGGCTCTTGGAGTTCCAGTTATGAATTCAGACACTGTTGTGGTGGGTATTGCACAACCCCAATGCAAAAAAGTGGGTGTAGTTCTAAAGATTTTATAATTACAGTTTTACCTAACTGTGTGCTTAAAGAGGATATATGTTGACAGAGTTTACACTAAAGTCTGAGTTTCAGTCCAAGGACTGCTCCAACAGTTGTTAAAGTATTTCTTTGCTACTGACTTGTCATATTCATACGTAAGCAGTCATGGGGACAAGGCCTGAAATTGCCCCTCTGAGTTGGGAGTTAGTCAGGAGTTTAGAGATACACCCACTATGTGTACGTTTTTCTGTCTCTCTTTTGGTCAAACCAGTAGATCTGCAGTGCACCAAGAAGAAGTGAAACAGTTTTAGCAGTAAGGGTTGTGACAGGACACATGTACTTTTGTAATCGTTGTGCAGAAGGGGAATCGGATCCTTCTGCTGGATGAGCACTCTAACCCCAATGCTGTTGGGTAAGGGTGAGGAGGGCAGTGGCACCTCTCACAGGAGAAGCTTTTCAAGCTTTGCTCCAAAGAGAGTTGCTACTGTGCTTAGTGCTGTAGGGGCACTCCGTGCCACATCTGCTGGACTCACTGCTTGTGGTAAGATGACATTTCCTCAGCCCTGGGTGAGGCTGCTGTGGAAGGAGGGGACATGCTGAGCTGTTGCGGTGACACTCCAAGTAGCCCCGCCAACATGCTTGCGAGCTCTGAGGCAGTGCTGCAGTGTGGTCATGCCTCTGGGAGGTTTGGGGCTTGGTCAGAGGCAGAGCGTGGGGTTACAAATGAGCGGCTGTTGGATTAAACTGAAGCTAAAATAGGAGTACTGAGGAACCAATTACCTCACCAGCATCTTCTGAAATGGCACTTGCCACTTGCATAGGTGATTTTGTGCCTCAGTTTCCTATCTGCAGTGTGAGAATAACAGTACCTCCCTAGCACTTAGGACTGCTGTTGTTCTAAATAAGCTGTGTGCTTTGATATTGAAGTAACGGTTATCACCACAACACCTAAAAGAAGCAGGACCACAGCAAATCACATCTATAGTAACTTTGTTCTTTTGACCGCCTCAAGAACAGTCCAGGAATTAGGGAAGAAAAGACTCTCACAGGTCATGCAAACTTCTCTGCTTGTTCTGATGCTTGTTTTTACCAGGGCTGCTTTTAATATGTAGTCCAGTTTAATTTAAATCCCTGGACTCTGGCACTTCAAGGTCATTGAACAGACTAAAGATTACGTGACTAACAGCATTTTCAGTGAAACTTAACCTGCATTTAACATGATTTTTTTCTGCCCTTGTTTTCCAGTATACTGAAATAACTGCTTCTTTCTCAGTTTTTCTACCTTTTCTACTCCTGTAGACTAGTCATTATTTATCTGAATAAATTTTGGCCTTTGAAATTTTCTTTTATAACTCACTTTTGCTAGCTCTTTAATTGCACCATCTGGATAAAACAGAACCTACATATTATAGTACCTACTGTGTGTTTGACTGGCATGTTTTTAGAAATGTACATACACACAGATACTGTTCATTTCTGGCTTCCTTCTAATCTCTCCAATGTCCTCGTGATTATATTTTTTTTGTTCTAAAAAGAAAACTACAGAACAGTAAATAGTTGTTTGTTTTTGTTTTTTTTTTAAGATAAATCATGAAACAAATAATTTGGTCATAAGTGAAAAGCTAATTTCTATGGCTTCTGTGCAGGAACATTGTTAAAAGTTTGTTCTAGTAGATGAAGTAGATGTATTTGATGAGGTTTTATTCCCTTTATTCACTTTATGAAATTTGTTTCTTTCATGGCCTTTGGAGGAGATACGTATCTCTTTGGAGATGGGGTAAAGTGGCATGAAGTGTATTTGCAAGCACCAGCTGTTGTGATGTGTCCTCATTCCTACTGAGCAGTAGGCCTGTAGTATCTGCTGGCCAGCGTGTTCAGGTTTAGCGTGGGTTTTTTATCACTGTTACTGTCTCTGCTCCCCAGACATAAAGTGCCGCTGGAAAGAGCGGTCTTCCCCCCAGCATGTGAATGAGCAAAGTGTAATGTACTCTCTGCTCTGAGTCGGAGGCATTTAGGTGCTTCTGCAAAACCAATAAATAACAATGCCGACGCCTGAGGATGGAGCTGTAAATTCTGGCAGTCCATAGTCTGGCCTCCCTAGCTGAGCTGCAGTACAGAAAAGTTGCTTTTCTCAGGTCTTGAAGAACAGCCTGTTTATGGTGAGTGCATTCCCATGCTTGCCTCTACCAGCAATTGCCACTGCAAGACAGGTGCCCAAGGGGATGGAGTTGGAGGCTGAGAGAAATACATTGGAATCACTCTTTCAGCTTTGGGCAGTGTTTCACGGTGCTAAATGTGACTTATTTTGAGGAAGTAGTTGTTTCTTCACTGAAAACACACTTGTATCAGGGGATGGTGGTTGCCATAAAGTCTTCCCCAGTTTAAGTTCAATAAGATATTTTTCCTTTTTTTTTTTGTTTGTTTGTTTTCTGTCAGAAAAATACCCTGTAACTTGTTCTTTTCAGAGGATTGCCCTGCCTGCAAGTCTAAGGCATCTAAATCTGCAGCAGTCCTCATTAAATCTCGTCATTTATGGAAAAGAGAATATTATTTTCTTGGTTCTTTTCTAAGCTCCTAGGCATTGTGTTGGGTATGCAGTATAAGTAGGTATCAGCGTTAACATAGGTAAAGGGTACAACCCCGAGGAACTCATGAACCCCTTTGTCTGAAGAGCTTTTTTTTAGGCATGTCTTTGAGGGGCTCCATGGATGAGGTGTAAAACCAGAATGAAACAAACAAAAGCTACACATGCCAGCTACGGATAGATTACTTTCTGGGTGTACAGAGGTCTTTACAAATCGATTGCTGCCACAGGGCAACAGAGACCCATCAGGAAGCAGTGCATGTACATTGTGCTCCAACATTCAGCCTGGTACAGAGCTCATGAGATGAACTAGAGGGAGATTTGTAGCAGCAAACATCTGGTAATGTACAGGGACCTGGCTGATGATGCTAGAGACCCATAACCGTGTGCAGTTGGATGGCACAGAAACAATAACACTATTCTCCCCAGATACCTCAACCTGCAGTGGTCTTTCCCAGTGGGAAAGGAAGCTAAAATGAAATTATCGGATCTGCTCTGTTTGTGTGTTTATACTGACAGGCTGTAATCGCCATGATTCCAAACTAAATAAACCCCAGCATCTCATTCCACACAGGTTGGTATTAACATACTACTGTCTCTAAGATCACATCTGGTTTTCAGAGTGCTTCCACCATGCTCTTTCTGAACACTTCATGGGACCCTGTTGACACTAGTAAGAGACTTCACATTAGATTTGGCCACCACATACAGGTTTGCAGATACTCTGTATGAACATCAGTCCTTCTGGCCTCTTTCATTTTAGTCTTCACAGAATCATACAGAATCACAGAGTGTTAGGAGTTGTAAGGGACCTTGAAAGATCATCTAGTCCAACCTCCCCCCCTCTCCCTGCTGGTGCAGTCTTGTAAACTTCACCAAGTTGAATTGATATGTGTAGTACTTTGGAGTCTAGGGTATTGTAGCATTTCATGTGGTTAGAGCACAGAAGCAAGCAGGCGTACAAACTAAAAAGCTTTCCTCTCCCAGGCTCGGGTGCCTCCACACAGGCACTAGGACTTCATCAGAATTGCAGCTTTTGATTTAGAGGTCCATTTCTTATTTTGCTAGGGTTTTTTTTTTTTTTGCCTTTTAATCAGTGGTCTCCTTTATTTCCCTGCCTGCTACCTAACCACAGGATGGCAAACATGTCAAAAGGTCTCAGCTGCCTTGAGAGCAGTCTTGAAACATGTTCTTTACCCTGAGTGGGAAGTACAAACTGAAGAGAAACTATGCAAAGCCTCTATGTTGGGAGTGTGGTGTCTGGGGTGAGTGTGCTTTGTTCTGAGCTCCAGTGACACATGACACAGGGCTGAACTCCGTAGCTGCCCTTGGCTTTGCCAGTGCTGAAGATAGAGTTAGAAAACTCTTACAACTGGTGGTCCTGAGCTTTTCATTCCCTCTGGATGAGGGAGGCCAATACTGGCAGAGCCAAGCATTTGGCTTTTTTTTCTTTTTTTTTAGGTTTCCCAGTCTGATAGGAAAAAAAAAAAAAGAGAATCCAGTTATCTTTTCCTTTCTTGTATGTGACATCCACCAAGGTGCTGTTGAGCACATGCAGGAGGGAGGAGGATGTCTGGATGGAGCAAAAGTGCCCATATTTTTGGAGCAAGCAGCCCACTACCAATGTTTTTAACTTCTCTTCGGTCACAGATATTATTATTAAACTCTGTCTAAAAGCACCATAACAAAGGGAAACGAGGAAGTATGTTGCACATCAGCTGAACAGCATTTTTGTAGCTCCAGGAAATGCACTTTGTGATTCACTGATTAAGCTGTTGGCTCCCATCAGATTCTGTGAAGGAAGATGCAGAAGAAAAGCATTGCCCTGCATATAGACTGGATTGGGCACCCATACTTAAAAAGTGTAAGATGTAGCTGAGCGAACATGTTTTCGGTGCATAATGAAATACATATGTTCATCTTCAGCAGCATCTCTCAAGGGCTGCTGTGCGGAGCTCTGAGGGCCACTAATAAGATCCTTCCTTCCTTCTCTTCCAGCTGCTTTGAAACAGATGTTTTTTTATATAAAGTGGTCTACATTTAGAGGGCTTTGAGCCTTGGTGTTCCTTCTAACAATCTCATTCCTCCTGGAGAACTCTTAAGAAACAGTAGTTTTAAAATTCATTGTATAAGCATCTTGTGCCTTATGTTCCATTTCTTTATTAAAAAAACCCTTGGGAGAGAGTAAAGAGATTATTGACATCAGGCTACCATATATAATCAGTGTGGGAGCTCGGTAGTTAGTTGGTAAATTATCTTTTTTTTTTTTTTTTTGTTGTTTAGATAACTGCAGAAAAGCCACTTCTTAAACTGGCCTAACTTAAGAATTGAATGAAAGGCAAGCTTCTTCGTCATCCAGTAGACTTGGTTTGGCTTGGTCAGCCTGTAAGCACTCAGGAATGTTTGAGCAGCTTTTGTATGTGCTACAGAGGCAAGAAACATTTTATGAACATTAGAGCTGCGTGAAAAGAAGACCTTCCACTTCCTGTTTGAATCAGTGTCCACACTATTGTGGGGGATTGCATCTCGGCTTTAATGTTTGTGACTGTGAAGAGACTGTGCCTGACGATGGCTGGAGAAGGGTTTAATCTTTATTTTGCTTGCAGAAACTTCCAGCAAGTCTGGTTATTGCATTGCTGTATTTTGTGAAGTATATCGAGGCTCCCTGAGGGAGCAGGGCTCAGTCCAGCGTGATGTTTCAGTAGCTCAAAAGTCAAGCCCTTGGAGATGAGAGCACTGAAATTCACATGTAGGCATAGACTACATTCCAGGAGATAACAGAAAGAGTTCATAGGCTTTGATCCACGGTCTGTTGTATGTGGAGGATTTGCACAAAATACACAAGCAGTATTTTGGTGGTAACTAAATAGACTTGTATTTATTAACTGAACCTGACTGTCACAGGCACTACCACTCAGTGACAAACTCTGCTCCCCTTTAGGCAACTTGTACATCTGTCCTTTGTTTCTGTTACTTTTCTGTCTGCTTCTTTTGTATGTCTCTTATTCTTCCCGCCTCCTTTCTTTGTGTGTCTCCTTCATTATTCTCCCTTCATTTCCTTCTCTGTATTAAATCACCTTTCTCACCCCTGAGAGCTTAAATAGTATCATCTGCCCTGTTCCGTCTGTAAAAAAAGATCTTCAAAGACATGGTTAGTAATGACGCGGGCATCATCAGTTTGGAGCTGCCATTCTAGTGAATGTAGATGTTCAAACGTGGTCATGTGTCTGCAGGCTTGGACAGGCAGTGTGGCACTGCTTAAGGAAATCTTGTGTCATGGCAGTATCTGTAGCTCTAGAGGATAGCAATGGCAGATGTTTAAAAAAAGCATTGTCCCCAAAATACACCTTCTAAGTTGCTACTGGCTCAGGAGCACTGTCTTTCGCCTCATGCCTCCAGCCTGAAGCTGTGAAGTAATCTCTCAAACTCATCTAGGATGAGTTTCATACTGGGGACATGAAGTGAAATAAACTGCTCTCACGTTAAGCTTCTGGGTGAGTTTAATGGATCATAATTAGAAATGAAAGACTCAAAATCCCATTTTCAGTCATCCAATTCTTCAGTGTGTAGACCCATCTAATAAGAAATTGTATACTACTCCTCATTGGTAGAATTGCTCTGCTCCTCACCCAAGTTTAATTGAAAAAGAATCTATTCAGTGTTAGATTTAATACCTAAATGAGGTATTATGAGCAAAACACAACTTCTGAAACATCTATTAATGTGGATTTTATTGTCTGGATCAAACTCAGATATTAGTGCATGCCATTCTGATATTTGGGTGATGTCATTCTGATAAGTGACTGCCAAGTATGTCTCATGATTATGTTTTGCAACGTATAGGCAATGAATTCTTTTCCCCTTAAGCGAAAGGAAATATTTACAAGCTGTTACTTATTGCAGGATTTTAAATGAATGAATCTTCTTTTGTAAACAAACACAAGCTGACAGCAAATGAGCGTGNAGCCTGGTACAGAGCTCATGAGATGAACTAGAGGGAGATTTGTAGCAGCAAACATCTGGTAATGTACAGGGACCTGGCTGATGATGCTAGAGACCCATAACCGTGTGCAGTTGGATGGCACAGAAACAATAACACTATTCTCCCCAGATACCTACAACCTGTTGTAGGAGGGAAACTACAGCTCACATGTGAAAGCTCTGTGGCTTTACTAGAGCCTTGAAAACATGAGAGTCAAAAGCAGGAAAGCGCTAAGGTTTTTGTGCCTGGCATAACTTGTTTCTCTGATGCAAGTGCACTTGCTGTGCAGTCACTACAGTTCATGGGCTGAAAGAAGATGAACAAATTTAGAGTGCTTTTGTCTCACATGAAATTGATACTGTCTTAGGGGAATGACTTCTAAGAACATCAGAATGACTGTACTAGACTAGACCCATGGATATATAGGGAATAATATCAGACTTGGATGAATATTTTGTGATCCTTCACCAGACAGCTTTTCTGGCCAACAGCAATTTGTGGCTTAAGGGTAACTGTAAAAATTTTTCAGGTGCAAGAAACATACCTTGTTAACAAACATGAAAACGAGAGGGAAGGTGAGTTTATGTACTTAAACGCAGCAGTCAGTTGAAATTGCTGGTACTGAATGTACATCATCCTTTCCTCAAACTGATATGAGTTAAGATTTTGGATTATGTTCTCTGAGTGATTTAAATACTATGCCTCTGTAGCTACATTTTATAATATCAAAACTATTTCTTACTACATTGATTTAAATAGTATTTAGTTCCAGTATTATATATAAAGTAATAAGTAGACCTATCAACACAAAATTTACAAAGTACTTATTTTCTACTGCAAGTTTCTCATCAATCTGTGAAGTTTAAAGGCTGCTTTTTCTCTTGAGCAAGTATTTTTTTCTAGAAAGAATGTTACCTGGCAAAAGCAGTTTTTTGATGTCTTTTTTGTTTTATGTAATTTATTAAAGCATCTTTTTAGAAATACCGGATGACAGTACTGTTGTATGGAAAAAGTACACAGTATGCTGAATGTCTTCCTTGGCTATTTAAAATTGCATAAATGTGTATTAAATGGACAACCTCATCTGAGCCAGGATTAATTTAAAATTCAAGCCATTATTCTCTTGGTACATAACCAATAGAGTATATGTTATTATCAACAAGTGAGTCTCATTTTTAATTTATGAAAGTTTACCTGAGAGTATTCAAATATCTCCCCCTTTCCAAGCAGTAAAAAATGTCTTTGATGTCTCAGCATTGGACTTTAAAACAGCTGATGGTCTGGTGTGCTGTATAATAAAGTTGTTTTGATACATACATGAAACGCTGCTTGTTCCTTCCAAGTTTGCATGGCATAATTAAGCTAGGTTTTTGTTCAGTAAATAAATTAGTGATTCTGTTGAAATAAAAATCAATCCTTTCCTCTTAAGTAACTTTAAGGCAAATTATTAAACAGGGATAATCAAGTTTCTTAGACTTTAAGGATTAATTTTGAAAATCTGCTTGTTCACTCTTATTTACAAATAGTTCAAGATTTAGAACTAAAGGTTTCTAGTGCTCTCGTTTTGTTTTTAATATCGGATTGAAGGATATCAATAAAAACATTCAATTATAGTGGACTGTCTGTAAGCTCCATGGGAACCTAAGCTCTGATTAGATTTCACAGCTAGAGCAGAGCTGCATCATTTCATTGACTTAAATTTCACCCATTACAGAAGGATTCTTATCTTTGATTTGCCTCACAGTTAGTTGAGAGTTCACAGTAATGAAAAAGAGGAGGTGTAGGAGCCTACAAAATGGAGAGAAGTAAACACAAACAAGTAATATAAAAGAAAGGTAATTTAAAAGTTGAATTCCACACTGTTCTTTCTTGCAGTTTCTCCTGTGGGATTTTTTTTTCCCTAACAATTTCTGTATTACCAAGTTTATCTACAAAAACAAGCCTGTCAGGATGAACAGAGATTTGTTGGATTTTGCCTTTCTTTGTCCTCTCTCTCTCTCTCTCTCTCTCTCTCTCTCTCTTCGTCCTCTACCTTCCCTTCCATGGACTGGTTACTTTACTCTTTCCAACAGCTGTATTGTTTTGTTTGACATCACTAGAGTCAGCATGTTACATATGAAAGGCACATCAGCTGAAGGCAACTAATATCCCGATCAACTTAGTATCGCTGCTGATAGAGGGAAACCAGCTGGCATGAGTGAATTGATTTCTGCATCAATCTCCTTGCACAGGCAATCAGTTCGACAGAGAGAAACGAGACCTGAGTCCTCATCACTTTCCTGTAGTAGAAGGTTCCTTTTATTGGAGCCTCATCCTTATGAATTCCCTGACACACTCTGCTGTCACTTAGGATTGCGGGCAGCAGTACTCCGTACAGGAGCCCAAAGCCTGTGCTTGGGCACACCAGCAGGCTTCAGTGTGTTTTGGACCAGGTCCTTGGGCTAGTGCTGCAACTGTGCTGGTCACTGTATTAGTTGAAGTATTTAAGCCAGAAAAGCGTTAGGAGGGGTCTCTCATCTCTCATTGCTAACGGCACAAGGCTCATCCTGATTTTAAAGAAGGACTAATTTTAGTTGTAATATTTTAGTATATACAATTTCTTTCTGAACCATGCATGGTAGTGCTTCTGAGGCATGACACACAGCTTCAGTGGGCATCATCAGTGTATCTACATGGGGAAAAAACATGATGCTTTCACTCTTCTCTTTTACTTCATTGGCGAAGGAACAGTAGTGCAGCAAAGCAAGTCTGTTCTGTAATAACAATTTTCAGGGCACTGTAATGTATAACTTAGGTAATGGTTTAAATAGTCAAGTTAAAGAGAAAATAATTAGAAGACTGATTTGGTTTCACCCTTCCCTAATACTGCTTAAAGATGTTGACTGTAGAGCTCTGTTCCTGCTTCATTAGCTTGACTATTGCAATGACCTAACTCCTTGTGTGTCAGACTGTTCTTGTTAGGATATGAAGTAGGGGTTTTGTGTCGCTGGATCAGAGCATGTAGCACTTGTGGCTTTTCCGATACTGTGCAATTAGGTGCACATAAGCTGACATTGGGTTGCATAAGGGAACGGACTTGCTTTGCTTTGGTCCCAAAGGTGTCATTGATTCTATTTGCATTACATGGTCAAATGGTTGTGTATGGTGTCATTGAGGTTAACAAAAGGTTGTCATAGGGCAGTGTTTGTGTCACAAATTGTGACATTTACTTGTTGATGGGATAGTATAATGTCAGTATGTCATGTTGCAAATGTCATCATTTTCTGATGTGATGAATTGTCCCTAAGGATAGACTTTTTAAGAGACCTTAATGGGTATTGGAAAAATGAATAGGTTTAGACTGATTTTATTTTTGTCATATTTAGGAACAATCAGAAGTTTAGAAACCAAAGCTTGCAGCAGTTTGTATCACTTTTCATTCTTGAAGGGTCTTTGCTAGTGTCACAAACTTTAGTCATTACATACATGATGCTTCCTTAGCACGCGAATTTGTTGACTCATTGTGCTTCAAGGCAGCTCCAGAGATGACAGCTCTTCAGTAGCTAACATATTTAATTGGACCATTCTCCGTTTGTAGCAGACTGGATTTTCTTATTTTAACCACAAAATAGTAGGAGAATTTGGAAAGTTTCCAGTCTGCCAGAACTTAAGTGCAATAAGAAGATAATTTTGTTTGTATTTATTTTGTCCTTCACTCAAACCTTGTTAGAGGCAATTGTGAAGCATATTAAACAGTGCTGCCTGTACCTTATCTACAAGGCAAATTCAGCAGGGCAAGGATGGATGGCTGTGCTCTGCTAGCACAAATAAACCGAAGCAGAACCGTATTTGGTCTTGCAATGTATTCCTGGGCAGTTCCCCGTGCGTGCCTGAGAAGTACTGTAAGAAATCCAAGGAGAGGATGTTTGGTAGTTTCCAGAAGACATTTAAAATAAAATTAAAACATAACTTGTACTGAAATGTGAGCCTTTGAGAATGTTGATCGGTTTTCTTAAATATGAGGGGAACGTTCTGGCAAGAAATGAAAGCTGCAGCTTTATCTGTGGGAAGTAGGTTTCTGCTTCCATAAAAATACTCAATGGAAGTATTTGTTTGTCCAGTACTAATTAAATCAAAGGTTTGCTTTTCAGGTGAAGTGTTTCTGAATTTAGTGATGAAATCTGTTCTTAGACTGGCCTGGTCATATGCCAGGATGGTGGTGGCATCCAGGCTTATTCTGTCAAATGTGGGTCCAAAAAGCAGTGTGTAATAGCACTAGTGGGCAGTATCCTGCCCCCTCTTCCTGAAGAGCTGTGTGCTCATTCTCAGCTGGACTTCAGGTGAGTGATTCTGTATGAAAGTACTTTACACATGATTGGAAAAAATTCCGATGAAAATTGTGCTTCCCAAGTCTATATATTCTCAACTTGGTGTTCACATACAAAATCGGCTTCATGGGTGTGCTATATGTGAAACTGTATATGCAGGTGGTTCCAGGCACTTATTCTGCCTGTATAGTTCACACCTTTAATGCAGAAATTTCAGCTGCTGTTCTTTGAAAACACAGATAAATATAAATAAATACAATGCTTTCTTGTAATATTTCCTAAGTGAGGCTGCAATGGACAGTCCCAGGGCTCCTTGGACTCAGCTTTAACCATGGCACTTCTGTCAAAGAACTGTGCTCACACAGACTGTTCTTCCTATACTTGGGCAATATTGAGCCAATGCTCCGTGATTACATGAGGCTGTAACTTGCTGCTGTGGAAGAGAAATTGAATAAAGAGAAAATGTAGTGATTGGTGGAACAGTGTTGGACAAACTTTGAACAACTTTTTGATCAAGAAACTCGGACATTTGGTACTTCTTTAAAACCATTTGGTCTGGAATTGATCTAAACATGGTCTCTCTTGAGCAAATTCCTGAAGTAGGACATTTTTGTTCACATTACCAACAGTGTAAACCTCTGTTTCCGTAGTTTTTGTGTCAGTTTAAAGACAGACTCCAGTTGAGTTGTGATTTCTCTAAAAGGGACTGTCAGTGGTTGCAGCATGATGTGCATCTTGCAGAAGTGGCAAACAAGGTGGATCTGGTTTGTTTTGCACTTTTGGGATTTTAGAATAATCACTTCTGGTCCACGGGGCTGTCAGAGGCTTTCTGTTCAAGTTACCTTGAGCAGGTAACTTGAATCTTTCTATATCTGAATGTCACAAACAGAACTCTTGTTCCATCTCTTCTATTATAAGGACAATGTCAAAGATCATGAAGTGTTTGGATACTTTGGAAACTTACCTGATCATGTTACCATAAGTAAACTGAAGGGAAAAAAGAGACTGGACACATGGGAAAGTTACATTTCTGTTAGTTTGATGTCAAGGAATCTCATTGTACAGTCCTTTATCCAGAGCTTTCATGTGGCTTTACATCCTACATGATACTGTTTTTAAATGCTGTCATGTAAAAACAGTAGAGCCTTATGAATGATTTTTCATTTACATATTTTTTAAATGTGTGATACTTGCATTAGTGAAATACGCATCTTACCAAGCCACACTTGATTTTGATATATATTATTTTCTTTCATAATAACATCTACTTAAAAAATTATTGGGTAATTTTACCTTCCTTAAAGAATGTTGGGGATTTAAAAATTCTTTTTCTCAAGTATATATTTTTTAATTTTAATTTGCTAAGAGTTATAAATTTCTTAGAATCATTGCATACATAATAATTCGAAATGTGCCTGGCATTAGTTCTGTAAAAACAATCTGGATGTTCTCTGATCTGGATCTACAGAGCCATAAAGTATATATGGCACTGTATTAAGTTTTATAATGCTCATTACTTCAGTGTTGTACCTGTTGGGTAGAAAATCGCTGAAGCAGATGAAGAGTATTGCTCTTTGAGCAGCAGAAATATTAGAAGTGCTTTTACACGGCCCCTTCTAGATATGAGTTTGACTGCAGGGTTCAGCAAAGAAATAATTAGTATTTAAACTGTTTGCAAAGGAATATGACTATTCCTCCAGAGCAGAAGAATTACAAATCAGTAGAGCGCTGCAGAATTTTTCTTTGGGCTAAAATAATTGCTATATGAGGTCTTCAAAATATTATGAGGGATATCTGTGGTCTAGCAAAGTGAGCTTAAAACTTGATATAGTAGGACTATGTTTTAATTCTTTAATCTTTCACATGACTGTCGTTGCAATTTGGGGCAATGTGTTTTGCTCCTGTTCCAGTTGTTAGAGCTGTATTAGCAACGTAATCTGTGTGTCTTTAAAATTAACTGTGCCTTCATTATTTAGTTACTTTCAGGGTCAATTGCTAAGCTACTTGGACAACAAATTTAAGCTACCAGCTTTGTAATCACTGTAATTGGTACCCTGGAAGGTCTGGGATCTACATGTGTGTTTTACACTGTTGACCACTGTACTCCAGCAATGAGTTCCAAAAGGCTAAATATTTAGATAGTGTTAGCTTGTTACCTTACAATTATTGTTACCTTATTATTATAACCCTAATAAACCTCAATATTTGTCTTGATATCTTCCTGTATTTGAAAGAGATTTTTGTTGGTGCTCTGTATAGTATGCATTTACATAACAGGCACTGCATTAGTATTGAATGTGTTCAGTTTCAAAAGATACCTGCTTTGAAATTTACTGCAGAACGGTGCCCTCATTCTCTTGGCAGTGTCTAGGAGAAAGTCCTGTTAATGTTTTAATTTTGGAGTATGTCCTCTAAATCTCAGCAGAGATGTCCAAGATATGAAACAGTCCCGAATGTATCATGGACAAGCCATAAGGACATGTGGAAGTTTGTGGTGGGGTTGTAATCCCCAGCTGAGAACTTGTTGTCTAGGTTTTAGATCTAAGCAACTTCTGAGGTTAAGAAGTGGTATGCAGACCCCATGTATGTTCACCTGTCTGTTGAGGGTTTAGGTGCTTTGCAGTATGCTGATTTTGCATTCTCCTGGGTTACAATCCTCTTCAAAAAAACCCTCCAAAACCAGCACTGGGTGAAGTTGGCTCATTCCGGTGTACTGGTGCATGGTGCACTCTGCAACTCTGCTACTGACACAGCTGAAAGGGCATCGGCCCCAGCCACGGGCTGAGAGCGAGTGGCCAGAAAAAGAAGTAGGAAAACAGGAACTTTGTGAATTGGCTTCCCTGCTGAATCAGTGTATTGTGAAACAGTTTCCTTAACGTGTGGTTTGCTACCTGTTTCTCAGGGTAACCGTGCTGTCTTAAGCAGCCACAGAATATTTCCAGGCCTGTACAAGCACCCTCAGCTGCTGTCAGTGTAGTTGTTTGTGGAGAACTGGAGAATTGATCCGGATAGGAAGAACCTGGACAGCTGGGTTAGTGTATTTTCTTTGATTTAAATCTACCTTGCTTCAGTTTACTTCTTTCCCTGTCCACTAGGGATATGGAGAAAAGTTTATTCCCTGCCTGTTTTCATCAAGCTTTAATATATCTGAAAGCCTTTATTATGCTTCTCCTGTCTTGCATTCTTTAGATTTAATAACCAGCTTCATCATCCTTTCCTTGTTGCTTGCTCACTACTGCTTTTTTAGACCTCTCATAATTTTTATTGCGTTCTTCCAGGCTCTCTCCAGTTAATCCACATTACTGTTGTGATGCTCTGGCATGAACGCTGTGTTCCAACTGAGGTCTTCAGGCTGGAGAAGAAGTTTCCTTTCTGAGACTTGCAGTCTGCATGTGTCTTGCAGCCTCTTTATCCATTACCTTATGGTGCTGTGCTGTTAGAAAAAAGGTGAACTTTACTATCTCATGATTCATTAACAATCCAAGCTCCTCTTGCTGACTGTACTTTGCTCTTGCTCTTGCCCATGCCCATTCCCATTATGTGCGCATTGGTCTTTATGCGCATTGACTGCTATTGTTCTTGCTGAGTGGCACCCAGCCATTTCTGATCATTTTTCCAGTTTGAGAAGATTGCTCTTGAGTTCTCATCCTGTACCTTAGTCTGCATGTTTCAGCTTGGTGTCATGCTTGGATTTAAGAAGCATATCCACTTCACATAGATTAAGGACCTGTTCCCTTGCAAATCCATGACAGAGGGGATATCTGCTGCCTCTCTGTTACCCCTAAGGACTGTTGACTCTGCTGTATGAGGGAATCAGAGAATTCTGATGGAATTTGCTTTAAGAATTTCCAATTGGACTCGTTGCTTGTTTATTTAGTGATAACTTACACAATTTTCTGGAGAGTTCAAGCTACACACACTAGTTGCTGCTTTCCAGGCTCCTCCTACCCTTGTTCTCTTTTTATGAAATTAAGTTCAACG
Organism: Heliornis fulica; assembly: GCA_013399135.1. NCBI lineage: Eukaryota > Metazoa > Chordata > Aves > Gruiformes > Heliornithidae > Heliornis > Heliornis fulica. The sequence continues at coordinate 456,422 of VXBZ01005092.1, read as the reverse complement.
TCTGTCCTTTTCCAGTCATCTGGTATGCACCCCAATTTCCATTAACTCTTTAAGAAGTGAGTGAAACAATCTCAGAAATTATGGCAATGTTTGAGAATCTGAGGATGATGTTCATCTCCACCTTATCTACTAGTATGTTTCTGTTGCCTTGCTCTTTGTTAAAATACCACCTAAATTCTTTCACCTTTCTCATCCTGCAAGCACCTGTAACTTTTCCGTTCATTTCATGTAGCTTTGCCTCCCACAGCTCTTGTGCAACCTTGTGGTAAAGCAGATGAGTGAACTGATGTGGGTCGGAGTAGCTCTGTTGCCACTCTCCACAATGTTTTGCCTTTTTCATGCTTTTCTTCCCCTCCCCCATACCCATCCCTTAACCCCCACCTCCATGTTGGGGAAACTGCATGTGGAGAAGTCTGTATCCAGAAGTGACCAGCAGGAAATTTTGGGACAGGCTGTGTCTTGCTCCATTCCTTTCCCCAAAATACATCTTCTGAGTAGCTTTGTTCACTTCACTGGAAACCTCCATGACTTGAATTATTCTTCTTGCTGACCAAAATAATGTACAAAGCCAGGAATCTTTTAGCAAAATACAAACTACTCTAAATGATCCTGCTCGGGCAGGGAGGTTGGACTAGAAGGTCTTTCAAGGTCTCTTCCAGCTCCTGATATTCTGTGATTCTGTGATTTTGTGAAGTGTCGAAATTTCTGCGGCTTTTACCTCACGTGGCAAACTCTGCTTTGAATATGCATCTGCTTCAAGACCTGCTCAGTGTATTTGGGCTTTGCGTGCCACTGCGTAGATGTTCTTCCACACTGGAACACACAGCACATGGCCTCCCACGACGTCTCCCACCTCTGCTTCACCACACTCCTACTGCTGGGCATTCTCTTGGTCTTACGCAATTTGCTTCTTCTTTATTTCTTCTTTTTAATCTCCTGATACTGCTGTCAGTTTCTTCCTCTCCCCCACTGCATCCTTAATTCTTCAACCTGCATGAGCTTCATAATGCATTTCTGGATTACAGGCACAGGTAAATTTTGTATGAGCAAACGAGAGAGCTGGTAAAAATACGTTCTGTTAAAGTCAGGGAATGATGATCAGCTCTGTGTGCATGTATATCTACTTACTTATGTATCACTTGAAATATTTTGCAGTTTAACCTCTCACTTATTTTGTCCCCAGAAAATAACTGAAATATTTAGAGCCTTGTTCTAACATTTTGTTTCCTGTCACTTTGCCCTTGTGGCCAATGTTAAATCTATACTTCTGGACCAGTATTATGTGTCGCTTAGTATTGTTTTGATTTTGATGTTGGGAGTAGGGCATATAGGTGGTATGGTAAAGCAGGTAATAATATTTAGCAGATGTTAATGCATTAAACATAGTTGTTCAGAGGCAAGCTTCTCACTTTTATTACTGCAGAGCTTTTAAGTGTCCCTGTGTCTTCCTCGGCAGATATCTGGAATTTATTGAGTGGAGTAAATTCCTTCTGGGTGTTTACAGGAAGAAGTGACAAATGTGATTTGATAACATTGACAATTACATGTTTCCCTTCCTGCTGGTGAATCTAAAACCACTTTTGAGAGCAATATGAAATTAAGTTATGACCAAGGCCAGCCACTGTGAGTTACAGTAAAACCAGGCATTTGGTTAAACCCTCTGAGTGGCAGAATTTCTTAGACATTCAGAAAAAGGCAGAAAAATGTCAGAATGTTAATAAATTTTATGTCTGTAAGAATTAAATTGATTTTTTAGACAAGCAGGAGAGAATAGCTTGCTGAACAGAACAAAGAAAAAAACATTGCCAGTGCTTATACCAGACCGTTGCTGGTAACAGTGTTATGAAGCTGTTGAGGAAAGTCTTTTGAAGAGTTACTTCTCTTCAAAAAGAAGTAACTGCTGGGGTTACTAGTGAGCAAAGTGCACAGGGGGATGCTGAGGTGATTACACACAATGTTAGATGACTCTTTCTGGTGCAGTTCATGTGCAGCAAAATGCCTCACTCTCTTGCGTGATCTACATGGCAAGTGTAGTAGGTTTCATAGACTACTAATTACGTTTCTGTATCCAGAAGACGACTGAAAATGGGCAGGGCTTGCCACTAAGCTTGGGGAAACTGAAATACTGAAGGTGTGGAACTGTGTATTTCCCATCTGTTTCTACAGAGGTCAGTGAAGCTGTATCAGTGGCTGTGTACATTGTCCTGGGGGACCTGTGTTGTAAAGCAGCACTAAAAGCTGTGATGTGAGAATTACCACAGGTCGGAGATCCAAAGACTTGACTAGCCAAGGGCTGTGCAAAGCCAGTGCTCTTCAGGGGAGTGCTGAGGGAAGGCTTGGCACGCCAGACGAGAGACAGGGCTTGGGTATTCAAAAGACATCCTAAAATACTTGGTGTTAGATGGTTTCACTCAATATTAATTAAGGCTTTGAATTTGATACTGCTACCGCCTGTACTGTTTTTTAAGAGTCAGTGAGGTTTTGGAGCTCATGGTGTTTTTCTTTTAGGAGAAACAAAGGTGAGGTTTTTTAATGTTGTACAAAGGCTCTAAAAATATTGTGGGAAAACTTTGGAACAAAGCACAGAGGAGATTGTGCCAGTGGGAGTTGCCATTGTGATTTCAAGTCTGCCACCTCTCTGAGAGCCAGGAATCACAGAATGTTAGAAGTTGGAAGGGACCTCGAAAGATCATCTAGTCCAACCTCCCTGCCTGGCCAGGATCACCTAGATTAAATCACACAGGAACACGTCCAAATTGGTCTTGAATGTCTCCAGGAAGTTGAGCTCAGAGATAGTGCAGGGTCATGTTGAAAGTGTATCTTTAGAGATATGGGAGTTCTGTGATGGGGAAAAAATGATACTGTGTTAGAGCCATCAAGCTCAATTTTTCACTTTGGCTTTAGTAGAGCCAGATTTGAGTTTTGAGCAAACCCTGTAATCAATCTCTTTCGGGACAATCTGCCTTTTACTTTCTTTTTGATCTTTTTTGTCTATTCAGATAAAACTTAACGGAAATGGCAGTTTCTTGTCAGGCTTTTCTGCAGCACAAAGCGCTGAGGAATCCCAGATTTGAACAGGGTTTTGAAAGTCTGGAATGAGAGAGGAGTTCACCAAAAGCAGAGTTGGTGCATATTATTTCGCCTGCTGAACTGCAGCAGATCTTTGGGACAAGTTTACAGAGACAGCACTAACTCCACTTGCCTAATAGTCTGTGGTTTGGTAGTTTGTGATCCCACGTATGTTCTGCTTCAGGATAGATAATTAGTGTTGCTGGTGGTTATCACTTTCTGTGTAATAGTTCCTATGTGTCCTGGACTAGCGGATGATAAGCTTGTGTTCCATCTAAGGGTTGCTGTGCATCCTCGTGCCACTATATATATACACTACTTAAACAGTAATAATCTCTCTCCACACTTTCTTGCTCTTGCTTTTCTGTGCTAGTGAGCATCTTTCAGGGCTTGAGAGAGTGAGTGGGTGATATGCTTCACTGGGGAATGAGGACTGTTACGAGGAGGTCGTGCTATGTCATCCTGCAGTATTTCTTTATCTTTAACTTGGGCAGACAAGAGTTCCTGTCACCTAGTGAACGTATTTTAAACTTCCAGGGTGGGAAAAAAATGTCTGTGCCTTTCCTTGCTGAGTTTGAGGCATGTCATGCAGGACAACAGCTGTTGGTTTGTGCACAGTAGATCAACCTGCAAAGCTTCTGGTTACTTGGGGATGGCTTGCACAGAGCTTGTTTGAAGCTGGTGCTTTGCCGTCTGAACACCACTAGTGGCTTGAATAGGGATACAGGTGTGGCTTCTTGCTCCCAGGTTTCTTGGGAGAAATGCTTACTGATACAGCATCCAGTTGTGACTAACTAAGGGAAGAAGTGGAGAGGAGGAGGCCATGATCATAATTTCTAATTGTAAATACTCCTACGGTTTATCTTTACTCTGTTCTGAATCTGCGTCTGTAAGGAATAAGCCATGAGGAATAGCAGAAGTTATGAGTAAGACATACAGTGTAACCGAGTCCCAAGATGTTTACAAGATCACACTTTGATTTTTAAACAATTGCTTAAACGGATAGTTTGTTGATAGAAGGATATTTCTTGAGTTTAAAAATGATTTACCATTTGTACAGTAATTGAAGTGGCAGTTGCTTCATCACACTTAAGTTTATTGATTCCATTAGTACACTGACCTTTCTGCTGAACCACCAGTTTGAATGTCTGTGCTGTATGGGAAAAAATAAAAGGAAAAGATGCCTTTTTCCTAACTATGCCAGACAGTTTTCTGCAATAATAAAGAGACAAAAGCAAACAAACTACTGGAAAAAGAAAAATCATGGGAGAAACAACGCTTTGAATCTCTTTAGATTTGATGGATTTTTCAAAGTAACTTTGTGTCTCTCGGAGGATGCCTTTTCTGCAGGTCAGTGATAGATGCTGAGTGTGCTTGTTCTGTTAAAGTGGCCAACATCCATATTCCAGCAGTCTGAATGAGCAGAGAGCCAGAAGAATATGAAAACTATCATATGAATGGAAGAACAAGGCCAGCTGGAAAGTGATTTCTGCATGTTTCCCCTTTGTATATTCTACGTGTTAAATAATAATTTCCGCACTTTTATTTCCCCTCAGAAAGATCATTCATAGTTGGACAGAGCTCAAAGCCGCAAAATAAAAATGTGGAGCATTGGCATGTGGACTCGGAGCTGAAAGACAGAAATTGCAGAAAGGCAGAAATCTCTCTTTGCTTATGGCCTGCTGGGCAGTAGCTCTCTCCTCCTCTGGCCTCTTTAAAGCAGGTGGCCTTCTGCTGCAGTCTCGCTCAGTCTTACCTCACCTTTGTGAAGATGGTGGCTTTCTGCACCAAGCAGTGCTTATAAGAGCCCCAGCTGCCACCTTGCCAGGAGCAAGTGATCCTCCATCTCCGTCTGCCCTCCCTGAATTCCTGGCATTGTACAGCTCGTGGCAGTTCCACTGGCCAGGGTGGTATGAAAGCCGTGGCACTGAGAGTGCATCTGGTCTGAACACGGCACTGAGGAACGAACATTTTGGCTTTTGCTGCGTGTCCCTTAGATTTGATAGGTTTTCTGCTTTCTCTCCTTAATCACCAATGAAAGTCAGCCAGATGGAAAGGACATGTTTTGCTCTTCGTAGCTGGGAAACAGAACAAAACAAAATAAAGATTTGGCCCTCAGGATAATTGAAATGAGAATAACCCATCATTCTGTGCCTGGTGGAAGGATAGTTAATATTTTTACCATTGAGCATATATGCTCGACTAATGGATGTAGAGCTTCAAAAGCACCTGTAGGATGTTCTCATTCTCATTTAATCATGCAATTCTGAAAAATAAAGGATTATGGTTACAGCCAAGGCTCCACATAATGTTATCAGGCTAATGTTCAAGGTCTCATAGCAATACTTAAGATACCAGTAGAAGAGGTATTTAGCAAAGTTATCTTAGGAGCACTGCATTTTTAATGGCAAGATTTGTGTCTGGATTACCACAGAGTGAGTTTTGATGTGATTCCAGGAGCACCTTTTCATGGGAATTGGCCCAGGCACACTTTGCTTTCACTGGAGCGAACCTGGACAAGCTGAATGGGAGAAATAGAAATTAGGAACTATCACACTCTTTCCAAAAGGCTTTTCAAGCAGATTTGTTTTCATCCCATTGCAGGATGGAAACTTTTTGATGCAGAGCTGATTCTGAGACCAAAGGGACTGCATAGTCTTCCATTTGTAAAATTGGTTTTGAGTTGGGCCATATGACATAGAAGGAGAACAGGGGGATAGTGAAGGGTTTTCTCCAGGGATCCAACTCTCTTTCTGTGACTATTAGCAGTGGAGTTAATACCATCTTACGGGGCAGGCATGCTCAGATGCTGTACTGAGAAGGGCAGTATAGTATTCAAAACTGGACTGAATTAATTTCTTCTATATGACAGTGATGTCTCTGGCCATATTACATGGTTGGCCTCTTGTCCTCTTTTTCGATTTTGGTACTCTAAATTTGGACCATCTGTGTAGGTGGTCTTCTGCACAGTGATGTTGCTCAGAAGTTCAAGCTTTCTACCAGCCAAGTGGAAAGGGAATTTCTCATTATTTATCTGATGGCTAAGACTTTAAATGCTTGTTGTTATGTTCACAAATGAGCGTACAGATTTTTGGCTAAACCAAAGGAGTCAGATTCACTCATGAGGATTATCACAGTATGTCCAAGGGGGTTGTATATACCCAGGTCGAACCAGTAGGTTTTTCATGTGAAACTACGGGTAGGTTTTAGATAAATGATAGCATTGGCATAATATTTAACTCTTCATGCTTTTTTTTTTTTTTTTTTACTCATCAGTTTGATTAATGAAGAAAACAGGATTTGATCTAATTTAATTTCCCTTCCTCCTCCCTGTAAAAACCTGTTTTACTGGCAAATTAGAGTGATGAGAATTTCTGAAAATTTTATCAAGCAAATACTTTCCATCTGACAAGGCTGGAACTCCAAAGTTGCCAGGAAACCAGAAAGCTAGTGTGACGTTAATTAGAGGAGATGGCCTGGCTCTTGCTTTTGCCATCTAACTCCATTTTTCTAGCCTTGCATCATTTCACAGAGAAATCCCAGTAACTATTTAGGTTCAGTAGCCAGCTTATTCTTGTCTCTCATATTACATAGTACGAATACCAAAAATAGAGTTTATTTGTAGAAGTATCATTAAATACTTGTTTGTGCTACCTATGAAAGTAAAATACATTTCAGACTTTATGTGGCCTGAGCTTAAATGAGAAGAGAGGGGAACGGTGACCAAAAGAGTGAGTGATTAAAACCTGCAAGAATACCTACCACAAGCTCACTGTTATTTTATTAGGATGATGATTAGGAACCAGTATGAATACTTTGAATACAGAAAAGGTTATGCTTCTCACCTCTGGATTTAAGGAGATGCATAAGGATTAAATTAAAGTAAATATGCCTGTAATTTACCGTATTGTGTGCATTCAGCATACTTGCTTTTTGACAAGTATCCAGCTCCATTCAGTGCCAGCTACTTCCTAATCAAGTAATAGATGAGGCTGCTCAGCATCCTCTGGTTGAGCTTCTTCTGGTGGGTAAAGAGGTTTAAGGGGGCCAGGTGCAGAATAAGCAAGAGGAAGCAGGATGCTGTAGCAGCATGGATGCTGGTAGGGTGCAGGGTGCTTCAGCTGTTTGTTATGGGCATTATTTTTATCTTTTTCCATAAAGGATCATTGGTTAAAGAGCATAAATGATAATTAAAGCAGTGGATTTAGCATCTACAATTGTGGTGTCTCAAATGAAGTGAACCACTATCTCCTTGGCTCAAGATTGTAGGACAGAATTTTTAGAAGTGGTGGTTCTGGACACATCCATGCTGGCTTTGTCATTAGCCTGATTATGAATTACTTTTTTGTCATTTATCTGTCACTGTAGTGGCCTCCTGTCTTGTGAAATATATAAACACCTGCTGTCAGGAAAAAAAAAAAACCAAACCCCAAACCACAAATATCAGTATTAATTTAAGTTGAAGCTTCTTTAGTCCTGGGGTCACAGGGTATGACTTCATTCGCTGATCCAGTCTGGATGTATTAGGACTGCAGCTTCTACAAGGAGCATTAAACCAGATATTAGGGATGAGGTTAACCATCCAGCAGAACAACTGTGGAAGGTTTAGGTTGTGCCATTAAGTGTATCCAATTTTTTTTCTGAAGTATTTATATGGAATTTCTTGAGAATTTTGGTTAGAAACCTGACTTAACTGGAATCCTTTAAGTCATTGTAATAGCGATCCATTGTGTATGATGATGCATGTCATAGTTCCAGATCAGCAGAAGCACCTGTACCAAAGTGACCAGTCTTTGGGATCTTGAGCTTCTGCTTTGAATCTGTAAAATGGAAATAACAATGTTTCCTTACATTTATATAGTTATTGTGAGAATTAATTCATTTGCGTGGCAAGGGGAGACCTATTATAAGTATGTGGTGGGACTGTTGTCATTGGCTATGGTTACATACATACTCCATCCAGTTGGGTCCCATGGAATACACAGTGATATTTTTGAGGATTTCTGAAGTTTGGTACAATTACACTGGGAGGAGGGCAAAAGACGAACCTGAAGTTTGTGTTTCTCTGCAAGACTCACATAACTCTTACTTTGGAACCTGAGACATCGTTCTTTCCAATCAGGGTCCAAGTTAAAAAAAAAAAAGAAATAATGTTTTCTGTTGTCTCCCAGTAGGCACTGGACATGCATCGGATATGTGCCTATTCCTTGATTACATTATAAAATACATGTAATAGCAGTAGCTCTGGTTTGTGTTAAAGAGAGTTCAGTCCTGCAGTGCCAGACACTCCTGCCACTTCCCAGTGCCATTGTCACAGCTCAGAGTATTCAGTGTATCCCTTTGGACTGCATGGCCAAGCTGACATACATTGCAGTGCCCAGTATTTATATTTTCATTATACTCTTTTTCTTCTTTTCCTCTCCTTTATTAACTGTCTCTTTGACTCGATTTGGGTTCTGAGAGTTTTCAGGTCCAGAACTGATTCTAGGTTGTTAACCTACCTGTCTTCTTTGTATTCCCTAATTGGAAGCCTTCTGTGCAGTAGTAGAAGCTTTCAATCTGTGAAGATCTGGTGGGCTAAGAAGATTTTTGCAGATAAAATAATTTTTGGTGTCTTCAGTGTTTAGGAGCTTACATGGCAGAGCATAGGAGACCCAGGCTTTGTTCCATCCCTAAGGCATTTCCTTTTTGGATCATTTGATTTAGGACCTGGAAATGCACTGGTGCTGCTTCATTAAATTTTACTTAGTAAGAGTGGATTGCTGACAGTTCAGTGAAACTACGTACATCGCTGTGTGCCTTCACGCGCATGAGGCTGCCTCTCCATCTGCGGAAGCAGAGGCTGTTTTAAGAAAGTGCCGTACCGAGCTTTCACATTTAGTGTGGAATAGCTTAAAGTGCTCTATCAGTCAGAACATGGAGCAGGAGCTGGAACTCCTGGGTTTGTTTTTCCAGGCAGTTTTGTACGATGCTGGGAGTGCAGACTGCGGGATGCTGGTGCTGCCCGTCCTGCTGGTTTGTTATCACAGTTTTATTTTTGTGTTGCCACAGCATCTAAGCATCTCAGGCAGGGAGCTGAACAGCTTTGTTCTATGTGCTGCTGTACACACAACAAACATATGCAACACTTTATAAACTCATACGTATAAAATTAATTTTCTAAAATTTATGCTTGATTATTTAGATGAACTTGGCTGGTTTTGCTGGTTTTTTTTTTTTGTTTTTTTTTTTTTTTTCCCAAGAAGTAATATGCTGCTTTTTTCACTCGTACAAAGATTAAGGGCCTAGCTGTTATGGAAATAAATTAAGACAGCAAAGCAAAGTTTTAGAACTGATTAATTATAATAATATATTACAACTATTTAATTATTTTAAACATTTGAGATTTTTGGATACCTGTTTTGAGCTATTTTGTCAAAGGATCATTTGAAAGAACCGAGAACATCAGTGATTTCTGAAAATTAGGTCTAGTTAAGGTTGTTTAAAATGGAGATGAGAGCGAGTCAGCTCACCAGTCACTTTTGAAAATGCTGAATATTTTAATTTCTGTATACTTCTAAATGTTGAGGAACCTAATTTGAGGTCCCCTATTTGGAAATGCTTATGCCATTTTTCCACCCTTCCCTCTGTACAGGGTTGTAAAAGATGGACCTCATCACATTCTTGTCAGAGTTAATACTTTTGGAAGACTCCAAATACTTTACATAGTAGACCTTTAAAGTATTAATAAATTAATTGTCGTGGCCTGGTGAAGGCATCTTTGCCTTTCTGTATCTATATCTCTCTGAAATGAGCACAATGGCATTATTTGGTATGAATGTGTATTTCTCCTGTGTGGAGTGGGAATGAGTTGATGGTAGGAAATTCTGAATAGCTTTGCAGGTTTTGTAGAATAAGAGTTCTCTCTGCCACACTGCTATTTCCTTCAGCTGAAATTTTGTTTCCCTCTCTTGTTTTGGTGCCTACTTTGTAAAATATTCCTGTTGACATCCCATTTGTGTCCAGCATTATATCTGGAGCTGCTGTGTAGCTGAGTGGTACAGGCATTTCAACCCAGAGCAAGTTTGTGGCTTGTATTCATATTCAAATTTTGGTATCATCTGTCTATGAAATTATTCATCAGATTCCTGTGTGAATGCTTTTAATGGTTTAATGTGTTCAGCTGATAACAAACTGCATGCTCAAACTTAATGTTGCTCTTTTTAGACTTGATTAGACTCTATCCTTGATTGTGATTTAGTGGCTGTTCACAAGCTTGTTCGCTCTTGCTGTTGCATATTAAGTACTGAAGTATCCAGCCAGGTCTGCCAAAGTCATTCAAGGGACCATGGTTTCTCAAGGGAGATGAAAAGCCCTAAGTAGGCTAGCGTTTTGATTCAGGACTTGGATTGCATTTAATTGTATTTGATCACCAAAGATTTTGTCCTTAAATCCCTCTGGAAATGTTTAAGTGCTCAAAGACCTGTCTCAATGCTGGATTTTACTCTCCTAAGATGCTATCTAAACAATCAAACAAAATCCTTTTTAAAGCAATTAGCACAAGCAACACCAGTCAAAACAATTCCGAATATAAGTTTTATTCACCTTCTCCTTTTCATTTCCCAAATGCCTGTCTGAGCCAGAAAAAGCAGTGTATGATTAGATGGCAGATATGTTTTGTGCATCATCTCTAACATACTGTATTTGTGTATCATGGGTGACTTGCATGGCCCTGTTGACTGGAATCTGTGGAGGACATCGTTAAAGAATGGTTATGTGACCGAGGATGTGAACAGCCGGACATGTTACGGTTGATGCCAGTTACAGATGGAAAAGTACAGAAGAACAAGATGAGGCCTAAGTGGTAAACAGGGAACAAAGAAGAAAGAATACCATGAGTTATGCGAAGGCCCTGTTTTCAGTTCGGTTCCCAAAACATTCTCGTTCCCATGTTGTTTTTCAGAAGCTAGCTGAATTCTCTCAAAACAATCTAGTTTGGTTCTCATACTCTTAGCTCCTATCTAGAACCCCTGATCAGTAAACTTAAAACATGTTTTTCTGCTAAGTACTAACCAATCAATACTTGCAAAAACAAGTTGTTATCCAATCAGGTACTGACACTCAAATTGCTGTAATGTAACTAAAAAGTATAAAATCACATGAAGTTCCTGCAAGTAGTTGAGACAATAAAAGGTAGTCACTACCTTCGGTCTCCCAGCGTCTTCTTTCCGACAACAATCTGTGGTATTTTTTACTGCGCCCTTACAGAAGTACCAATAGACCTAATTCACAAACAGAAAGATGTGAGGATTTCCACAAGAAGTCTGCAGAGCAGGGGCTTGATGCTGATGCCATTACCAGAGTCATGTTTCCCATAAGCATTTAGTCTTCTCTCTGTAACTTGGAGAGGATTAATGAAAGTGTGATAGTGATAACACTAGTTAGGAGTTTGATTAAGCTAGGCTTGAAGTTATACTGTATGCTTGAACAGCACAGAGAGAGATGGAATGTCATCAGTAGTTTTCTGGACAGTGTGTGAGGTGAGGGAAGATGCCCGCTGGGCAGTGAGGATGTGGGACCACAGAAGTGCATTGATGTCTTCTAGCTTGACTAATGCATCTAAAGCCCTAGTGAACTCATGTTCTCTAAGAAAATACCTGTAAGAATAAATCAGCTTTTAAAGCGTGGGTTGATGGCACCTGACCCTCAGGTGATGTTGAGAGTAGCCTGTCAGCAGTGGCCTGTTTTTAAACCAGAGCTAATTTCCACAGTCTGCATTGACTGTTGCTTTTCTAAAGAAGTAGTCTAAGGATTTGATGGTGCTTTTTTACACCAGCAAGTCTGTACTGAATTCAGTGGAAGTATTTCTGGTTTACTCCTGTGGGCTGAGAGGAGTCACCAACCCCTCCATCCACAGCCTGCTTCCCACTGTGACATTGCCACTACACTGTTGGAGCTGATGCCAGGAGTAGGTAGCTCAAAAATGGCATCAGCCAGGTGTTATTTTTATTCCTTATCATTATGTTGATGTCCTTGTAGAAAATCAAATATCTCTGTCCGAGTGGCTGAGGACAGGAGTGTGCCATGATCTGGGCTCATTGTCTTTGGGGCCTCTGGCCCTGGCAGGCAAAGGAAGAGCAGCCACCGGCTGTTGCACCACAGGCAACCTCTGCCTTCCTGCTTGTGAGGGCTTGTGAGGCCCTTGAGGAAAATGGCCAAAGTGGACAAGCCCAATGTGGGGACAGCCTCTTGACTGGGGCTGCGGTCACATCCCACTTGGCTTCCTCCTCACTGTCAGGTTCAGGGCAGAGGGAGATAAAGCCTAGCATGAGGGTACAGGCAAAAAAATGCAATGTCTAAGTAGGGGGGGGCAACTCGGGTATTTAACACACAGACCTAGGCCACCTTGGCTGGCTGAAAGCCCAGTGCCCTGTGAACATACATGAAATTGGCAGAACCGTGGGCCTGGGAAAAATACATGCCTTTTTAGATCAGCCAGATGGGGTGCATGAAGGCATGTGAACTTGCACTAAATACTTAGTTTAGTTCAATTCCAGTTGTAATGCCTGGAACTCCACTGGCTCCAACTATGGATGGTTGGTTCACACCTGCCTGCACACCTGTGCTTAGGAAAGGCACCAAGCTCACTAGTCTTTTATTAAGCACATTTAGAGATTAAATGTAGGAAGTTGGACATGGAAGAGTGATGTTGCTGTAATAAGTAATGTAAATACCAGTTCTTAGGGAAAAAGACGCAGGAAAGATGCAGTTGGAGCCCTGGTGAGGAGGTGCAATTGACTTGCTTTGAAGGAAGGCTTACAAGGAGGCAGGCTCTTGTACCATGCTTTAAAACACTCCCAAAGATTAGAACCTCCAGCGTGCTTGTTCTCGTCCAAGTGGCTCTTTTGTGCCTATATTCAACCCCATGCCTTCATCACTGCCTGCTAAAAGTCCTTCATTTTTCCATGGGGAAATAATCACCAGCTGAAGTGGATCAAGAATTACTTTTACGTGGATCATACTCAGCAACAAGTTTAATTACAGCTGAAGTGGCAGATATTCCCCTTGCGACGCATCCTCCCTTTACTGGCACCAGAAGAAACATTTAGCAGTGGGGGAACTCCGAACTTTCAGGAAAATATTTTGCTTTTCTGCTGCTCAGACCAGGTGACTCTTACCTTAGCCCAGCTGCCCCTTTCTTTGTCCTTTCAGGGAGAAGCAATATGTATCTTGTGGTTGAACACACACCCAGTACAAGGATGGGTATCGGATTTTAAAATCAGCAGAATATTTTGCAAGCTTAAATTGTGTGATAGTATTTTATTAAGGCAGCAAGTCTGTGTTTGTTAGGATTTAATGCAGACATTTTTAATACTTATTAATCAAATTCCAGATATGTCAGGAATATGGTTTAATTCCTTCTTAATAATCATCTAAATGTAAATATTGGAACTCTTAAAACAAGCTAAATATTTTTTTCACATGAGCTTGATGAAGCTGATTAAGAATTACCTTCAATATGCTGTTTTAGTGCCAGTGTAGACTATCTGTTTAATAAAATAAATTGCCATGTCAGGGGAGTCTGAAGAGAAACACTGGAGCATACTAAGGGCACTTTGTGGTGGCTTAAGCTCTGCTCTTTTTTGTGAATTTTACCCTTCACTTCAAATTGAGGAAGGTGAGGGAAGCACCCAGTGTCCATCTTGGATGAACAGTGCCCAGAGAATGCAGAAACCCTTTTTTCTCTACGTTCTCTATAAAACATTTGTTCAGCATTACTATGAAATCCTAGTTGTCTTGCTACAATTAAAAACCTTCTGCCAAAGGCAAGGACAGGTTAAACTAAGTGAGCTGAAAAACAGTTGTTATACTCACTGGCAGCACTTTATTGTCTGTGTCTTGTTAGCTTTTTGTTGGACTTGGCTCAGTTCCTTGAGAAACAATCTCATCTCTTAAAGAAATAAACCTCATGCTACCACCTTAAAATAATATGAAAAGTCCTTGATTCTTCTTACTACATTCCTCCCATCTTCTTCTCTCTTTAAGCTGTGTTGTTTGGCCATTTTTCTGTCGGTTCCTTTCTGTAGTGAACCTGATACCCACGATATTTTTCATTGCCTTATCCCCTAAAAACTCAAGCATTTCACAGTGCTTGCCAGAAGCCATTCAAGCAAAGCATTATGAGTTTATGAAATATCTTTAATTAGTAAGCATATACTTATGAGAAATAGGTGGTGTTAAAGACTGTTCAGCCAAACCAAGCATTTCACTGCTGTTTTTATCTACGGATCTCCCCTCCATCTCTTGCCTGAATCTTTCTTGAATCATAACACAAAGCTGTGAGTCTTTTGGGTGGGGGGAGGTTGGGGTGGTTTGCAAAGGGTCTGGGCCCCACCCCACCTTCTGGAGCCTGGAAAATAATAGATCAGGCTAGGTAAACAATCTGAAACCAATTAGAAGTCCGAGAAGTGAGGACATTCTGTGGCGTATCAGAAACGCACGGCTTTTAACCCATTTTCTCATGCCTGGCTGTTCTGATGTCCTTGAGAGCACAGTGATCAACAGACCACGGTGATCAAACATGACACACGACATGAACTACCTCAGCTAAGCACGGTGGTGCAGAGATGAGCAGAGTTATGCCTTAAATTTGAATTTTGATTTTTTGACAGATGAAGCGTAAGTGTGTGGGTGCTCTTTCACACGTGTGTGTATTGGGTATGCTGAGAGGGAAGCACCCAGTGGGGCTCCCTCTGGCCTCCAGGAGTGCAGGGTAGGGCTGGTAAGCAGCAGCCCTTTGCATTGTTATGACATAGCAGGTATTCACAACCACGTCTTCTGGAGAGCACCCAGATCAGCACCTTGGACTTGGCACCTTGGCAGGGCTGACTTTGGCCTCTTCAAGCAATTACTGGGGAAAATCCCATGGGACAGGGTACTGGAAGGAAAAGGAGACCAAGAAAGTTGGTCCATATTCAAGGACTGCTTCTTCCAAGCTCAAGATCAGAGCATCCCAATGAGGAAAAAATCAAGAAGCGATGCCAGGAGCCCTGTGTGGATAAACAGGGGACTTCTGGGTAAACTTAAGTGGAAGAAGAGAGTCTACAGGTCATGGAAAGAAGGAATGGCTACGGGGGAGGAATATAAGAATATTATCAAAGAACGTAGGGTGGCAACTAGGAAAGCTAAGGCCTCCTTGGAGTTAAACCTTGCAAGAGGGGTTAAGAATAACAGGCAGGGTTTCTTTAAATATATAGCCGACAAAACTGATATTAGAGGCAGTGTGAGTCCACTGACAAATGACGGTGCCCTGGTGGCTGAGGACAGTAAGAAGGCAGAGTTACTGAATGCCTTCTTTGCCTCTGTCTGTACTGTTGGGGACTGTTTGCAGGAGCCACAGATGTCAGAAGTCCCAGATGAAGACAGCATAAATGAGGAGCTCGACTCAGTTGATGAGGACTGGATCAGGGATCAGTTGGGCCGTCTGGACATCCATAAATCCATGGGTCCTGATGGGATGCAACCGAGGGTGCTGAGGTAACTGGCGGGAGTCATTGCTAGGCCACTGTCCATCATCTTTGAGAAGTTCTGGGAAACAGGAGAGGTGCCTGAGGACAGGAGAAAGGCAAATGTCACTCTGGTCTTTAAAAAGGGCAAGAAGGAGGAACCGGGTAACTACAGACCAGTCAGCCTCACTTCCATCCCGGGAAAGGTGATGGACGACTTGTCCTTGGTGCTGTCTCCAGGCACATCGAGGATAAGAGGATTATTAGAAGTAGGCAGCATGGTTTTACCAAGGGGAGGTCATGTCTGACTAATCTAATAGCCTTTTATGAGGATATAACCAGGTGTATGGATGATGGTAGGGCAGTGGATGTGGTTTTTCTGGATCTCAGTGAAGCATTTGACAGTGTCTCCCACGGCATCCTGGTGGGCAAAGTGAGGAAGTGTGGCCTGGAGGGCAGAGTAGTGAGGTGGATTGAGAACTGGTTGAAGGGAGGAACATCTTCCTTATGAGGACAGTGTGAGGGAGCTGGGTCTCTTCAGCTTGGAGAAGAGGAGACAGAGGGGTGATGTTATTATGTAAAGGGTGAGTGTCAGGAGGACGGAGCCAGGCTCTTCTCAATGATGGACACTGATAGGACAAGAGGAAATGGGTCCAAGCTGGAGCGTAGGAAATTCCACGTGAATACGAGGAAAACCTTTTTCACAGTGAGGGTGACGGATCACTGGAACAGGCTGCCCAGAGAGGTTGTGGAGTCTCCTTCTCTGGAGGCATTCAAAGCCAATCTGGGCACGTTGTTATGTGATTTAATCTAGGTGATCCTGCTTGAGCAGGTGGAGTTGAACTAGATGATCTTTCGAGGTACCTTCCAACTCGTGACATTCTGTGATCACACAGATTTACTAGTTGTTATTAATTGTCCTTCTGGATGTTTGTAAAATACAGGGCGAAAGATATACTGAATGGTACCTGTGTGGGTTTTTGGTTTTGGTTTTTTTTTTTTTTTTGGATGCTAGAGTTGGTTGCATCTTCTGATGAAACTTGCACTGTAGGAGTGTAGATGGAGCAAAGTGTCCTCTGGAAATTCATTGCTGGAGAAACTGAATGTAATTGCCTTTGAGAAGTGGATATATTCATTTCAGGACCTTGCTTATTAAGCTTCCATAAAGAAGAAAAGAGCTTTCCACACACTATCCTTTTCTGGCAACTCGGAAACCTCTCCACAGCTGTCTTCTCCAATAGTTCTGTGCTAGAAGCTCACAGACAACTGTGCATTTGCGCACAGAGAAGGCTTTGGTTAGGCAGAGACATTGTGGGTGAGGTCATTCAGTTTCATGTCCAGCCCTTAACCCTGACTGTCTTTGCAGCCTTAAAAAAATCACTTAGGCCAACATTTTTTCAGTGTTGATGTCAGAAGTTGGACATCCAGATTTGTAGTTAAGCACGTAAGTGGGACTGCTCTGATTTTTATAGACACAGACTCCCACGCTGTCTTTATGTGTTATATTGTGTTATACTATGTCAGGGTTCGCAGCATTACAGAAAACTAAATGTAGATTTAGGAGCATAAGTTAAGACAGCCAAGTTCTCAAACGCTGAGAACATCAAATGTTTGAGAATGTTTCTGAGTAGCCATAAACTTGGCCTACACAAGCTGAGTTTTTTTGCCCCTCTGTTAAACTAACCTGGTAAGGCTTGCATTGCAGAAGGGGATGCCAGGAGGACTGATGGACAATGAGTTTTCTGGTTATGGAAGTGTTTTGATCAACCAGTGGCTGATATTTTCCAGTTTATGAATAAAGACAGCTATTGTTACAATATAAGGAGAGAGAGTTATTCAGACCCGTTGTCCGGACATAGTGCAGTTGTCATGTGCCACTGTAGCATCTAATTCATTTCTGAATATCAAGACTGTGCTGTTAAACACAGCCTGGTTTGATGTAACCTCCACAAAAACTGATAAAGTGCAGTTTCTTAACGAGCAGTTAGATAGCTTCTTAGGGACATGTGCAGCATCATACTGATAAGGGCTCCTTTGTGGTACACCAGATTCATAAGTACACTGGCTCCATGTGCTGGAGAAGAATGTTTGAGCATTTTAGTAAAAAAAAAAAAATACATATACCACCGTTAGGTAAAGTTTTGGGCCACATTTGAATCTCATTTTCATCACATATTCCTGGCACAGAGAACAGAGTAGCTTACAGCTACATTGGGGGCTAACTTAATTTTCATCAGCGTGGGGACCAAAGTGTAGAGCTGTCCTCTTAAATTCCTCTGGTCCAGGTTTACAGTGGCAAGGACACATTAATCTTGCTCCATAATAGAAAGGGAGTAAGTAAGTGCCATGATGTACTTTAAAGAGCTAGATTTGATGGCAGTAAGTGGAGTTGCAGCTTTCAACTTCTTGTTAGACTCTGGAGCGTGTGTGTTAGAAGAGGAGCTCCCAGTGAATGCAATACTGTTTGCGGGCAGCAGCGTCTTCTAGTCTAGTGTCCCTCTCCCTTCCGTTTTGTGAGTGATGTGACAACTCTGCCCCTTTTGGGGACAGACCAAAGTCTGCTGCAACTTTGTGTGGAACATGTATCAAAGCCTACTTTTGTCCCGCTGAATTCAATGGGAATTTTGTCTTTAAATGTAGTGGCAGCCCCACTGGATTCCTTCTGTCGTAATGTATTCTTTAAGGAGTTTATGTGCAGCAGTACTGACTGCCTCTGGCTTCCAGCGAGTTAAACATGAGCTGACTGCTTATCACCCTTGGAAGGTGGGATTCTTCCCTGCAGAAGATTCCAGTTTAAACAGACAGACGTAATTGCTCAGAAACAGTTTTTCCCTTGACTCCTGATGAGACTGTCTTAGGTCAGGCTTGGTTTGGTTTGGTGTACTCTGGTACAGAGGTGTGACAGTGCTTTTCCTGTAATTGGGTTAACACTGAAAGCGTTGTCTATTTTGATTAACATGGTGCAGTTTTTCTTTAACAGGTAGAGAACCAGTACAGACATAGAATCATTTTGGCTGCCAGAAAAATGTTCTTCAAACAAATGGGCTTATCATATACTTGATCAATCTTTAAAAATCCAGCTGTTGAACAGAATCAGCACATGCAGTTGTGTTTTCTGCAGTTTTAAATAATGTATCAGGAAGGATCGTGACTTTTAAGAAGTGCACTGTGTGTGGTGTTTTTCACTCTGAAGCCATGAAGCTGCTTTGCTCCAATTTGGATGCTAGCATCTTGTGCAGCTCAGGGCTGTGTGCAGTACACAACTGCTGGAATTGTTTCTTTTTTTAACGAAGAGATTGGCAGCCATGTGGATGAGTCACAATCATGAGCCTAATTTAGCTGGTATAGAAGTATGGGAGAATCTGCCAGAGACAGTTGCATCTCAAAGGTTGAGAGAGGTAACGTGAATTTAATTTCGAGGCTTCTTAGAAATAAGCTTTTGTGTCTGAATTATGTTTCTTCTCTTATGGGTTTGTACAGTCATATTACATGACCTTTCTATTGGAAGTCACCTAACTCCTTCACCTTCAAAGAGTTTATCAGAAGGAGACAATCTAGAGTGACAGCATCAATACTGTGACTGATGCTTGTTTGGTATGTGCTTGACTTGTGTTTGTGTTTTGAACATAATGAAGTCCAGAGTGTAATCTGTTTGTAACGTCCCAGTTCATCAGAAAATTTATCCGTATGTAGCCTCTGCTGATTTCCTCTAGCTAAGAAGTAGCACCCAGGAAGGTGTGGCAGCACATACTTTGAGAGGAGTTTAGTATATCCAGTCGGAGCCGTCCAGTCACTGAGGCTGCATGATCAGCCTGCCAACACTCCTGTCACTGTGTAGTGGCTGCTGCTGCCCTTTTAAGGCAGTGAAGGCGTTGTGTGTATAAAGGTATACAGCATTTTGCTCTGTTGATTGACCTGTAGCAGTTACGCAACCTCTGCCAGGAGCTGGTTCCCACTTGTGGAGCCCGTTAGGAAAGCAAACATGAGCCGCGGTGCCTGCCTCTAAGTGCTGCGTACGTGAGAAAGAAAAGGCGTGTGCTTTTTATGGCATCTTGCTGTTCCCTAATGCATTATTCCTGTTTCCTGTGAGGCAGAAGTGTCAGGATGGATTGTGCAAGGAGATGGAGGCCACATTGTCATTTACTGCCCGTGTTCAGAACCCAAGTCCCGCCTCTGCTTTGTGTTCTGCTTAGCCTCTGTGTGCACCTAGGTAGTAAACTACCATATGTTGTTTATGGAGAATGCAAAGGCAGTGTATCATTTTCCACTTAATCAGGATGTTCTTAATCGAGAAATTGCCCAGAGAACTAATTAAAGCCAAATGTACTCAATAACTACTGTTTAAGAGATGCCGTAATTCTGCTTAGTAGGAACATCCTCAGGTGATTTATTTACAGGGACCTGGGCCACGTCCCATTTTTAAACCGAGCATGGCCTGGTTTCTCCTAGATATCTTATTCTGTCTGAGCTATGATGCAGGGAATGTCTGTGCAAACAGCTTCTCTTAGTCTGATCCCTACTAAAGCTCTATTTTTCTCTACACCAAGTAGGCAGAGTATCCTCCCAGTCGTTGCTGTAGCTCTGGGTGCAGCCGCTTCTTCCCCTACTCTGTGGAGTCTTGGTCCATCCGCTGGTGGTGGTGACAGTCCCACTTTAACTTTGCTTGTGCTGAGCATAAACACCTTCTGGCCCTGGACATGTGTTCCTGATTTGTGGTGCTTCTTGTGTTGTCCTGGCAAACTATTTGTTCAGCTGTGCAGTGGCTAAATCTGGACATTGATCTGGCTGAAAAATAACCCAGAGAAAGGGAGGGGGGGAAAGAAAATGAGAGAGGTGCCTCATCCAAATCAGTTTTCTGGCCTGGTTTGCGATACGGATGCACAAACAGCTGTATAAGCACAAAGAAGGGAGTGGTGGGAATAAGTGGGTGAGGTTGGGGAGAAGGGAGGCTATGAAGCCAGCACTGCTGCCAAAGCATTACTTGCCAAGTTACTTGTCAGCTCCTCTGTTTTCTTGAACATTTCCTCACATTCTCTCTGTGAAATCTGCTCTGTCACAGTAAACTCTTATGGATGTTACTACTTCTGTGTAATAACCTAACAACTGTACTGGTTCAGACAAAGACTTCATCTAGCCCAATATCCTGTCTCCAGCAGTGGCCATAATAAGCAGACTCAGGAGGGTAAGAAGGGAACAATCATGTCTGATACCTCCATAAATGTTCTCTCAGCCTCAACCAATGCTTAGCTTAGGGATTTCTTTAACTTGATATGATTCATTTGCACAGTAACTCTCTATGGATCTTTCAGGTACTTGTCCAAGTCAAGTAGTCCCCCAAAGGCTATGTAAGTTCAAAGGCGTTGTGTTCATGACATCTTTTGGCAAGGAATCCTATGGTTTTCTTATTTGGGATACTCACAAAGTCTATAGACTAGTCCATAGTCCAGAGCTATAGTACTGACCTGAATGGGCTTCGGACCACGTTG
Organism: Heliornis fulica; assembly: GCA_013399135.1. Lineage (NCBI taxonomy): Eukaryota > Metazoa > Chordata > Aves > Gruiformes > Heliornithidae > Heliornis > Heliornis fulica. The sequence continues at coordinate 435,382 of VXBZ01005092.1, read as the reverse complement.
GCCCAGATGGCAACGGTTTTTTGAGCAGCCCAGGACTGTCACACATCTGCTGAATATGTACAACCTCCAGACTAGGGTAGCTCCAACTGCTTCTCCTGTTTGGAGTGGTCCCTGGCCCACCACAGCTCTCAGGACATGTCTTGGGTTGTTGGCTGCTTTGGCATGAGCCAAATAAGTGTGGAGCTCCTCAGTGGCTCCCAGCAAGGTGAGTTCCAGTGCTCAGGGATGTTCCTGGCATGCTTTTAATTCACTGAAGGAGATGCAGCCATGATGCCTTCAGAGAAGCATGTATAGACTAGTATTATTGGGGTATTCTAGATCAGTGTTTTTAACATCTGAGGATTTTGAGATGATGATTTCTTAGAGAAGATGATAGTGCTTATTTAGTGTGCCTAAATGGATAATTCCGTTGAGTCAGGATTAATGCACAGACCAGTCACCTGTGGTGTAATATTTTATGAATACATAATGTTTACATAATATAGACTCACCTATGAAACAGGTAAAAATATTGCAGAGGTGACTTCCTTGATAAACTGGAAGTATCATGAAGTTGGTAAAACCTAGTAGTTACTGCCCAGCAAAGTTGAAATCTTTTTGTTTTCTCAAGTCAGTATTTGAAAGGAAGATGTGAAAGGACCCTTTCCAGAAGCTGGTGAAGGGTAACTTAGTTCTCTGTTGGTGCTCTGAGTTGGAAAGCACAGGGAGGAGCACATTGTATGTTCTACTCTGAGGTGGGTAGGTTGAGTTTGTATCTGAGAGCACAAGAGACAGTGGAAAATCTTGTTGACTGCATTAGATTTTTGGGCAAATTAAAGTTTTTTACATCCTGATGTTGTCTAATTCCACTGGGATTCATGCCAGCCTGTAAAGTGGGTAACTCTGGATTCTATCATTTTTTTGTGCACATTTTTGCTTTGTGACCAAGTGAGTGAATTGCAGTGCTGCTTGAGAAGGTGAATCTGCTGAGACAAGGCCATGTTGATAAACTAGGGCAAATGTTAAAGGTTCGATTAGTGTGTGTTTGTTGGAGATTATAATTGTTGCTAGAAAGTACGTACCCATATACTAGGTTGAGATGGAAAACTCTCCATTTCTTTTCACCTGATGTTCATCGTGTTTCTCGTGGTAATCTGTGTCTGCAAGTCAGTCCTGGTTGATGTGGCGCTGACGGAGCCACATGAATTGCTTTGTCAATGAGGAACACACAGGCAGAGAATAAAATTACCTAGTATTTATATGCACATTAAAATCTTTTTATGAATGGGCTGTACATTCCTTTCTCCTGCCCCCCGGGACGTGATTCCCCTTTTGTAAGATATTCACAATTTATGTAAATGATTGTGATTGCCAAACCAAGGACAAAGGCAATCACAGCATCCAGCTTCCTGACTCCAGCCCCCACATTAGCTTCTAGTTCATTAAAATATATATGACCCAATTCAAGAGCTAATTTGGACGAAACCATTAGGCTTCTGTCCTCATCACTGGTAAAAGTCTGAGGTTTATTTTCACACATGAGTGAGCAGTTGCGGCTTTAAGATGCATGAAGGTTATTGCTGTGTATGTGCATATGAAAAGGAGTGGGAAAGTGGCAGCCAGTGGACGTACCTCTTATTATTTCTGTAACAGCATCATTTTGTAAGGTCTCATTTGTGCTCTACCTGTGGGATTCTAGGCAGGATATAAAAATGTGTGGATGACTTAAACACATTAAAGGAAAATTGAGCCTCTGAGAGAGGAGAGTTGCAGGATGCTCATGTTGCACTGTAACTGTGGAGTAGTTGATGCAAAAGCTGGTGGTGGTCTCAGTGGAGTCCTTGGTGGAAGATGTCTGGTCTGATCCATAGAGATGTTTGGACCAAGTCCAGAGTATCTCAAAGTTTTTTGTTTTGCTTTGGGTTTGGGTTTGGTTTTCTTTTTTTTTTTTCCATATTGGATAGCTGTTTTAGAAGCTGTGACTTTATAAGAGACCCTTAGCATGCAGAGTTTAAAAAAATACTTAAAAGATCTACAGATCCAGAATCTCAATATATTTTTCAATCTGGGAAATCCATGTAATTTATCCCCATAATTTCCCAGACTTGGGAAGGGTGCCATGATGGGATTGTTTCAGTAATATCTCCCAGCATCTGTGGCTGGCAGGGGTTTCTTCCCCGGAGCCACTATCTGGGGTATCAAGTAACTCTCCGGACGGATGGATGAGTCACTTGAATCTCTGTTTTGTTTGTGCGTTTTATCAGAGATCATCAGGCAGCCGTCAGTATGATTGACTAACTCTATGCCAAGTGTCAGGCAAAAGTAGCTGAAGTGAAGTAACACAAGTGACAGCTAAAGAATAAGCAACAATCTGTCTTTTCAAATGAGTTGTTCAGTTGGCAATTTGACAAATTGTGCGGTGTAACTGAAAGTTCTAGTTAATGTGTTACATTATTTTATTTCAAAATATTCTGTTATGAATTGCTTACATTTAAATTCTGACAGATAGAATGCTTAATGATATCAGTGCAAATACAATAAAATTGACATAAAAATGCTGAGACAGTGGAAGTCTTCTGAGATTTATTCCTAAATATACTTAGGAGTCCTGTTTCAGCATTTATAAAAATAATTTGACATTTTTGTTTTCTGCAAAATAGAATGTAACAGGAGAGTTCTGGATATAAATGGACATGAAGGAGAAAGGGTGGGATTAGAAATCATTTGTTTGACCGTACCAAACCTCCTGCAAAGTTTTGCTCAGCATATTTATTTGGGTGCTATACCAACTGATTGATCTAATTTGTCTGCCTCACATGGGTAATTAATGTTTTTCCCATCCTAAGAAAACGTGACTTCTTTGTTCTTTGAGTTTGATCAAAATGACTCTGGTTGCATGATATAAGGATGACTTTTTAATGGGATGCATAAATAAAGAGTATTGCCGTGAATTCCAGTTTGTTGCACAAATACATGCCAGGAATACTGGAAGAATTTTATTCCAAATTTTTGTTTTTCCTGTCTGGTTAATGCCTGGGGAAGGCTCACAGCCCTTGTGATTGTCAGTGTTTCCCCGTGTTTTTTGAAATTATTCTCATTCTATAAGGAAATGTGAATCATGGCTAACAGAGAAGCGGCTGTATTAATTTATTATGACTATATTTCATGGTCTTCTAATTTGTTTCTCACAGTCTGGCCAGTAAGGGTCTTATTCATGGCTATCTAGCAATGTAGCTTGTAAAAAGCTTTACTGGAAAAATTTAAGTGGGCTTTTAAACAACTGCGGTTTTACTGGTATATGTCTCTATGGGGTTATCCTTATTCAGCAGTGATTTGGGTTTTTTCCTTTTTTTTTCCAGTCCCACAAATCAAATTTGTGACTAATTTGAAATATTTTCTTCTGATGCTAGAGTATGTAACCCACATGAAGAGCTAATTGCAAGCTATCAAGTGGCCATATTTTTAATACTTGCTGTGAAGGTGCTTTAAATGTCCTTGTTTTATTCTCTGTTGTAAAGGTCTAGGAGAGTATGTTGTCAGCTGCCATGCTCAACTGAGAATGCTAAGTCACTCACATGTGGTCATTGAAAGTGTTCCCTGACCATTACATGGCTAATACTCCTTCTTGGGCTAAGATTGTTTGGGTGTTTGCAGCAGCTCACAGTATCTAGGTGCTTTAGGTTTCCTGTCGTGCTGGTTAGTCTGATACAATGTGGAGACACACTGTTTCTGTTGGCACCTGTAGATTGTAGATTAAGCACCAGTTGTATGGCATTACCTCCCCTGTTTGTCTTCATCACTGCTGCCTCTCATGCTGTGGTGAAGATCTGTCTGTGACTCTGAGAACAACAGCAGATAGCAGTAACAGCTTTTCATAACCATCTCTTCTTTTGGGAGGCCTTGCAAACAGCAAGGTTTTTTTTTTTTTGCACGTGGCATTCCTCAAGCTTTAATCTCATCCTTCATAGTGATAAGGAATTGTTGCTGTGAAGAATCACACACAGAATCACAGAATATTAGGAGCTGGAAGAGACCTTGAAAGATCACTAAGTCCAACCCTCCAGCACAACCAGGATCATCTAGAGGAGATCACATAGGAACATGTCCAGATTGGTCTTGAATGTCTCCAAAGAAGGAGACTCCACAGCCTCTCTGGGCAGCCTGTTCCAGTGCTCTTTCACCCTCACAATGAAAAAGTTCCTCCTTGTATTAAGATGGAACTTTCTGTGTCCCAGTTTGGAACCATTTCCCCTTGTTTTGTCACTGGCCATCACTGAGAAGAGCCTGGATCCATCCTCCTGACACTCACCCTTTACATATTTATAAATGTTAATGAGGACACCCCTCAGTCTCCTCTTTTCCAAGCTGAAGAGACCCAGCTCCCTCAGCCTGTCCTCATAAGGAAGATGTTCCACTGCCTTAATCATCTTAGTGGCCCTGCGCTGGACTCTCTCAAGGAGTTGTATGACCTTGTGGAACTGAGGGTCCTGGAACTGGACGCGATACTCCGGGCGAGGTCTCACCAGGGAAGCGTAGACTGCAGTTGTCATTGTTATGTTGAGGCTTGGGGCTAATGCAGAAGATAGAGGAAAGTTACTTGGTAGTGTCTCTGCTGAAAGCAAGGCAGCATCTTCTGATGTCCCTCTGGTGGGGTTGGTACTCTTCGTGCTGATGTGAAGGCTGTCCCTCATGTTTTGGTCGGATTTAAGCACCACTGGCATCAAGATATGTATCTATCTTCTAGCATAGCTATTGTGACTAAATTTCTTCAGAAGGGGTTGATATTGGAGTTCAGATGGGGGCTAGGTGCTTACAGCCTCACATAGATGATAAGAAGCAGAGACCATTTAAATAGAAGATTACTAGCAAGTTATTGCAGATAATATAACCACTTCTTGCCCTGAAGGTATTTATCTGTTCTCTAATAGCTGAATTTGCAATGACATCTTAGTGCCTGTGGCAACTAGCGCAGTAAGAACTTCCTGCAATTTCAGGCTTTTCATCTAAACCTTTAAAAGGCTGCAGTACCTGCAGAAGCTTGTGTGTGTGTGTGCTGGAAGCCTGAGAACTTCATCCGGCTCCGCCGCAGCGGCAGTGGGGCTGGTCAGAGCCTGCATGGCTACTCACTGCCATGCTCTCTGACTTGGGCTTCCCTTCTGCAGCTGGGTAGGCAGCGTCAGGCAGGAGGCGAAGGGTGGGCTCGAAAGCCTTTCCCCCTCCACTACCCTCCAGCCATCCCAATTCTGTGCAGGGTTCACCGCTCGTGGGAAGCTGGGGTTGTTCTGGAAGACACCTGCAGCTGTCATTCCAGAAGGTGTTAGACATGACAGTGCTTTTGAGATCCGACATGGAGAGGTGTAGGTGGAATCTCTTGGGAAGGGTTTGAAAAAAGAATGAAAAAAAGGCAGTTGCACTGACCTCCTTCTCCTCCCCAGTTTCAAATAACTTTGATGTTGTCATTTTCTCTTCCATTCTTAGAAGGAAGAACACTAACCAGAGGTGATGATAATGGTAATGGTTGATAGTTTTGTTATGCAAGTCTTGTATCATCCTTTTGTTCTGTGATTTATGGTTGAAAATGAAATTGCCGACAGTTCTGAGAGTGCTGGGGAGGCTTGGCTAACATACAGATTGAAATAGAAAAATAAACAGATAAAAAAATAACTTTTTTTTTAGGGAATTTGTTTCTTTCTGGCTAATTTTTGTAAGACAGATAATAAAGTTATGTTATCTAAATTCAAACAACTCTATTTAGAAGATTTTATTACATTGTTAGCTCCCTTTTCATTATATATACCCAGACTTTTGAAACACAGAGGTTATTTTCTTAAAGAATCCCGCCATTGCCTTAGTTTGCAAATAAGCTCCTTGAAATATAAGCTATACGTATTTGCATGTAATAATTTATTAAGGAAGCAAGAAATTGATTATTCCATTACTATTGATCAGGCAACAAACATCCTAGTATGTTAGTTGAAGCATGAAGCTGATCAATAAAAATCTCTTTCATCAGCATTTCTCAGCAGTGAACTAGCTGCTTGGGAACAAATAAAAGCCCACACATACAAACACCTCTCTCCTCTAAACGTTTTCAGATTATGTGACTGAAACATGAATGCCCTGTGCAATAGGGCAGTGTATAATCAGGGGCTTTGTTAAGTATGAAATCCCGAAAACTTCCTGGAAAGAAAGTTTTATGCATGTTTGTTTGTGTTATGTATGTCTGAGAGAGATATCTGGATCCCATGAGTAAGAAACACGTTATAAAGTCCACATGCAGAAAAATTTTGTGTATCTTAACATTAAAGCTGTGCTGAACACTGGCAACAGTCCAGAATCAAAGCTGTCATGGTTTGTATGTGTCTGCCTGTTTCCTTCTTCTTGAAGATCCTTTAAATATGTGCTTGAGAGCAGGCTCTTCCAGGCAGTTTATGGAGAGTGCTGCCAAACTCTTCTCATAGTGGACATACTGCAAAACTAAACAAGTTGTTTCACCAGGAATTTATGTGCAGAGTGACAACTGAACACTGTGCCTACTTTTTTTGGGAGGGGAGTGTGTGCCAAAAATGTTCCTGTTGCCGGTGATGGAATAGGTGATATCTTACTGTGTGCTACATAAGAATGACAAATGTCTATTTGGAGATGCAGGCAATAGAATATAATGTCCCTTTCACCTTAACATTAATGTTCCTCCATTTGCATTCTTCATATAGAAACATCAGGCCATTGCTTGCTACAAAACAATGATTGTGCTGGGGAACAGTGTAGATATTGCCCTATTGTTTGCATGTTTGTTTAATAATTTTCAATTAGAACTTCCCAGGCCAAGTTCTGCGATCTGCTAGGTAAGTCTCAGACTTCTGCTCTTTGACAAACACCGAATGTGGTTTTCATAGTACTGAGATTAAGGAGATGACAGTGCTCTTGTTCTGGTGGCTTCAGTGGACTTCCTTTCCACGTACACCTGAATAACTAAGAGCAGAGTCAGGTCATTGGTATTTGAAGCCCTAATTTTCTTTTTTTTTCTTTACTAGAATACATCTAATAACATTCAGATGCTTGAACAATTTCAAGGGAGCCAAAGTAAGTGTTGCTTTGTGGTTTGGAAGTTTTCCTTACCTTTGAAGAGTTTTATTTTGAAAATAAAATAGTGCAAGCTAATTTGAATGCACTTTGCAAAACCCTGCTTATGGTCTATGGTTTGTGTTACTGGTGCACTCTCTTCCAGCCAGAGTTCTCCCAGCTGGCCCTGGGAGATGTTACATCGGTCTCTGAACCTGTAAAAACTACTAGCACCACAAATCGACACAGCTGAAGGAAGCAAAGCAAGTTAAACTCAAGGCAGGTTTACCTCCCTCTTCAGCCAGACACTTCAGTATGCATCCTAGCACAGACATGGGCTTAATCCATTTTTAGTCAACAAGTCACTTAAGTGCATGACTAAGTTCCACTGCATTGCATGAGAGGTGAGCGTGGGCGTCATGCTTTGCTGACTTCAAGTCTAATTCGCACATAAGTACAAGAGTCTGGTAGTGTTGTATGTGCGTGACGTTGGTGCCATGGTAGCTAGGTATAAAGCCACAGACTAAGGGTGAATCATCAACATCACCACAGCAACGAATTTCTTAATACTGAAAACCTTTGTCTATTCTGAGACAGATTCGCTTGTTATACAACCTTGGTAGAGCGATAAGGAGGTGTTTATTGGAATGAACTGAGCAGGAAGGCTTGCAGGTATTGAAGTTCCACCAGCAACCCCACTTTGCAATGCACAGGAGATCTCAGCTTGGACTTCAGCATCTGTAGTTGCCTCCTGGAGGCTGCCCTGCTGCTCTCATGCACTCGAGGAACACTGCAGCCACCTGCACTGAGGGATGTGCAAGGAGAGGAGTGCTGAGTACACTGCTGCTCCCCACACCTGCCCCCAGTCCAGAAAGGAGCAGACTTTGTTAAACCCACAAACATTTGTGTATCATCAGCAGCTACACCCAACGGTGCCGCGTAGGGCCATCCATGAAATTAAATTATTTGATATACCAGATTCTCAACTGGTGAGATTCAGTACCTGAATTAATTACACAATGTAAACCCGCCAAGGGGTGGACCCATCTTCCTGCGTGTTTCCATTCGGAGTGTTTGCTCACTGATACAGATATGTGAAGTACTTTTTTTAAAAAATAGCAACATAAATTGATTATTTTGAGAGAATGCAGATGTTCAGAATGAACTATTGTTAGCCTGTTTTGGGATTTGAGTTACTGTACCAGAAACTGAGGCTTGTATCCCTTCCAGTCTTCAGTAGAGCAATGAACTTTCTAGAATTAATTTTGTGTTGTCCTAATCGCCTTACTGGGTACAAGTGTTTCTGTGAGGACTTCAAAAAGTGAAGATACTTTTTGATACTTTGAATAGGGATCTGTAGTCAGTCTGAGATTACTTATGGGATAGAGTTTGTCAAATACCTGTCAGTCATATAATATTCTCTGCTTTGTTGAGTTCTCAAAAAAAGACATAGCATTCTGTTTTCAATGTGGTGCTTTAAGGTGGTTTTGTATCCGTGATGACTCAAATGTTTTTTGAGGTTTTTTGCCTTGTGTATGCTTTTCTTGATATGGATGAAGGCACTTGGAGCCAAACCCAGATTAAGGGTCAGAAGAGAGGTTACAATGAGATGACCATCACGGGAGTCCTTTTTTTCCTTCATAGTATTTATTTCAATAATATAGCTCTAGACAGTGGCAGAGAAGAGATTCATGGCTGCTTGCAAGCAGGAAGGCCTCGCAGGCATAGCAAGGTTGAATGTCCATATGAAGAATTGGCCAATATACTTTCATTTGTTGTGATAATTATGGTTTGAGGTTTTGTTTCTGTTTCTGAAAAACAGCAGGGGGAAAATAATATTAAAAAATTACACTGAGGAGATATGCCGCAATGGCTATACCTCAGTTGCTGTCTCTTGCAACTGTATGCATTCTGTTGTTCTCTACCACAACATGTTTGTTTGGAGGTAGTAGAGATGCTTATAAATTAAAAACACCACAAAAAAACCAAAAAACAAACACAGCAAAATAAAAACAAACTGAAAGGATCCATTGTTGAATGAGGGGAGACGGGAAAAAAGCGCTTGCCCAGCTAATCTGTCTTTCCTTAGTGCCACTTTGTCCTGGCGGTTATGTCGTCAATCTCACTAGGCTCATTTCCCAAAATTCATATCCATCTATAATCAGCAGTTAATGTGATAGAGTGATTCCAGCTCTGTTTCTGTGGTCTCTTAATTAAATTACTTGAGACAGGTTGAGGTGAATAGAGCCACTGCTATCCAGAAGTTGTAACCTTCTGTCCAGCTTGCAGGAAATAAGTGGGATGATGGAGTTTTCCTATCAGGAATAAGAAGCTTCCTTCCTGGATGAAAACCATTCTTTTTAATGCTTTACATTTCTATCAGCCTCTGTTAAACTTACACTAAGATTTTGTGCCAGCAGAATGCTAGCTAGTGCTGAGAAGCCTTTCCAAATGCCCTGCCTGGCTCTTCCAAACATGCGCTGTTTATATGATACAGTCTTTGGGGTTTACTGACTTTACAGGTTTCAGATGGCTTTAGCCTGGCTGTACTTCTGCAATGGAGGTGTTGATATTTTGATTTTTTAAGTGCTGGGTGTGTTACACAGTGTGGTTGCCCTCCATGACAAAGTATTTTAAAAGTTTTCTATCTGTCATAGCTATTTTCTTTAACTAGTAAAAAAAGGGAACAATTTCAGTCAACAGAACATTCCCTTCTGTGTTAATGGATATGAAATAAAGGGTGAAAAAGTCTGTATGGTACAAATCCGTTAATAAAAAGCTGCATGGGAGAATAAGATAGCATATAAGAGGACATTTTCTCCAGGTAATATAGCCTGTAGCTTGTTACTTTGCAAAGCGGATGATGTGTGAACTGTACAGCTCGAGAAACACGCCCATTGCAGGTTTTGATCATTTGAACCAGTCAAGACCCTTAATGACTGCTGGATCCTGAAGAAACAGAGTATTATTTTTGTCTGGAATTAGCCATTATATTTGTAGTTCAGCAATATTTAAGTACTGTATAAATTCTCAGAGCTTTCATTCCTCTTTTGATGTACATATTATAGTCATTTTTAGAAGCAGAGTAGTCCTTCCCAGTCACAATATAAGGGCTGCTGAATAGTTCATATTTAATACCTGAAGTATACATTACTAGGTATTTTCCTGGAGATGAGGCAAAAGTAATATAACATTATGGTTTTCTTTTCAGTCCACATGATTAATATTTTCTCTTGATATGAATATAACCCAAGATTTATCAGTTTCAATTTATCAGGTCAATAATGGCCTTCTCTCCAGATGTAAAATATTGAGCTCAACAGACAGCAGCCTTTTAACATTTCTGTCTTCTAAATTGCTATTTACGTGGAGAAGACAAGTCAGTGGAATTATCTGGATTCACATTTTCCTGGGTCTTCAGAATAGAAGACACTAGAGGAAAATAAACATCTGAGTGCCTTCTGGGTCTAATCGGCAGAGGTGGGCTATTCTCTGCCTACACTAACGTATCATAAGATACTCTTTGCTGTCCACACACTAATAAATTGTACCATGTGCTGTCAGGGGAGTGTAAAACATGATCTTAAGAATTTGATATCCTTTTATATTGAGGGCAAGAGAAGACGTGGGTTCTTTATTTACCATGAGGATTCAGAAATAGTTTCATATTTAATGGCAGCTATTGATTTACTAGGGGTTTTATTCTATCCTGAGGGGTTGGAAAGATGAGTGCTTTTACTTATGCGTAAAGTAACAGCAAACAAAATTTTCAAACCCCAGGCACATCAAAAGGTACATCCCTAAATCAGCATAATCTAATTGGTAGTCTTTGGACTGCTTCTACTGCTTTCTTTATGTTTCCTCAAGCGGAATCAGGGGAGATGGGGACTGGCTTCTCCTGTATGTGGAAAGTCACTCAGGCACATCACTCCTGCATCATCCTGGCCTGTGAAAAGACCCACAAAGCTGGGTTGTGTAATCCCTCTTACATACAAGGTTTTATCACTCCCCCTTAACTAACCAAGTGACCTGCTCTAAATCAGTGCCAAGCACTCATTGCCTCTGATAACTTCCGTAAGTTTAATGGTGTTCAACATTTGGAAACAGATGTCTTAGATAAATGTTTTCCAGCTTCAGGATGCTTTCAGTGTTACCTTCCCTCCCTCCTTTCCCTGTCCCTCCCATCTGCAGTTACAGCTGCTGTTCTTCTCATCTGAGCCAGCTGTAGTGAATACCACCAAATGAACGCATAACCAGGAGTCCTCTCTCTCCTCCCAGTATCTTACTCTTATCCAGAGCTGCCTTGAAAAGTAGGGATGATCTGAACATCCAAGTGTAGGAGTGTTAGAAGTATTGCTCTCTTCTAAGAGTTCCAGCAGGTCCATGCTGTTGTGCCTCTGCCTGTGTTTAGAGGCTGGGGCTGTTGTGTGGAAGTAATGTTCTTTTTTAAGCTTCAGGAGGCAGTGATGTCTCTGTATGCTTTTGCTCCTTACCACATAGGTGGCTTGCATGAGTAATTGTACTTTTGATTCTGTGTGATTTTCTGCTTGGAGGACACCTTTCCATAGACAACCTAACCGGTTCAGTCATTTAAGGTGGACAGAATGGGAATTTTTGTGGGTACATTTGCTAATGTGGCGCTTGTGTTGGACAAGTAATAGTTCAGGCCTGGCCTGATTCATTGAAATAGAGAATTTCATGTGTTCTTTGTTTGTGCTAATGCTAAATACTGTTTACTTCCTTAGCTTTTTACACCTTGATAAGCAAGGTGATGAGGTGAGTTGAAAAAATTTGAACTGATAAAAAATGTTAATTTCTTGAATAAATAGTTTATAAGACTAACTCTCTCATGCTCATTTTATCAAAAAAAGACCCAAAACCAGTTGAATTTCTTTCACTGAGCGTTGATGGTTTCCTTAGCTTTGTGTAACTCCTTGAGAGGATCTGCTTTGAGGTGTACTGAACTCTATATGCCTCACTGGGAATATGGGGCCCACTTGTGGAAGACCCTTTCAATTTATTAGGCACCCTGATGTATTCTTAGAAAGAAAAACTTCAAGATGTCTAGGAAGGATTTGCTATGTATTGAATAAGTACATGATTTGTATACTGCAGAAAGAGAGGAACTGATTTATCTTGTGATTTCTTGCCTATACAAAAACTTGCAATATGTTAACAAGAGTGGGATATTGTTGTTAGCACATGTTGGAGGAAAGCCAAGCTCTGCTCGTATTAGTCTTCAGTTCTAGTAAGTAATTTTTGATTATCTCAATTAAATTATTCAGTTTATGTAATTCACTAATGCCTTGATAACGCAGAGGCCTGCACTGCACACCTGCAATGTCAGCTTCAGAGGAAAGGTAGTGTTTGGTAGGAACATAACAGAAGATAGAAGTATAATAAAAATAGTGGAATATAAACTTGCTGATTTTACCTGGTGGTTACACCAGGAGTTTTGCAGTGTGCTTGGTCGCCAAGACCTTCATGGTTTATATATTTTGTCAATACTCTCAAATAAACATCATCACATTTTGGAAGAATAAGTGATTGTGACATCTTGTGCTGCTCAGTCTCATCGTGGGAGGGTTGGCTGCATCGAGGCAAGCCTGCAGCTGTTGCCTGCACCACTTCAGGTCTCTGGCTTCTGCACTGGGGATCTAGTGCCATGCGAATGCAAAGGCACATGGCCCAAAGCGAAGCGATATCTGAAATACCAGTCTCAGAGCTTGAGCGCAACCTCTCTTTCCTTTTTCTTCAGTGACATTGAGGTCTGTCAGTGGTGCCTGCTTGTTCAAAATAAACCTTTTCTTCTTGAAGGAAGGCATTATGCCATTACCATCGTGCTCCTGCTGGGTTTGCCGACAGGGCACTGGTGTTCTTGTATGGACTGTGGCTGGAAATGCAGCTTTTTCTGTCTTGGGTGAAGAGAAAAATTATACTTACTGAAGATACTGCATAGCTGTCCAGAATGGAGATTTTTAAATGGAGGAATTTGCTTGTGAGTCATAGATATTAATGTAGATACTGATTTTTTTTTTTTTTTCCCTGGCTGTTTCTAGTAATAATCTGATAGGGAACTACACAACCAGAAGGCCAGGCTGCTGCTTTCTAAGCTTAAGATACTTTTCGTTGTTGGAATCTAAATATAAAGCTGCAATCAATAGGGCGATCAGTTTTCTGCAAGCACAAGGAGCATAGTGTATGTAATAATCACTTTGTGTATATGTAGCTTGTTGAAGTGATTAGAAAAATGATGGCATCAGCCTTTTTATTACAGCAGCTGGATTAGTTAGGGCTTCGCCTTGCAATGTGATCTCAGAGATAGCAGATAAAGCAGCTGTTAGGGAAGCTTTGCTTGTCCCCATTTACAAGGAGCTAGCACTGGTACTTGTTTATTTTCCAGTGTGTGAGGAAAAGGCTGAGGGCATAAAGCCACTAAGTGGCCAGAAATTATACCAGTCCATTACAGTTTTCATGCTTCATATTTTTTTACTGTGCTATAAGTAGTTAGTCCGAGCCAACCATGGAAACACACATAAAACACGTGCTTCCCATGCTATAGTGGGTGTTACTGTTTGCTTTCATCTTTCCCAAGTGATAGATTGGTTCTGGTCCCATAGCCTTCTCCTCTTTTGAACTGCCCATCCTTTCACGTAATCATGGCTCAGCAGGACCCTCTCTGGAGGTTCAACTTTGTGTGTGGGAGAAACTGAAGAGTCAGGTTGTGATTTCTGTTTTGGCTTCACAGTGCATGGATTTCTACTGCTTATGGATCAAAGGCAGTAGAAATAAATATACGCATGCCAGGATTAAGACATCCAGACAGCACACAACTCTTCTTTTCTTTGGACATACGTGATCTGAAGGCTAGGTTTTCAAGTTTGTTTGAGTTTTGGGGTGGGTGGGTTTTTTTGGTGGGCTCTCTTTTTTTTATTTGTTTTTAATTTACCTTATTAAATTCTTTCTGGGCTTTGAAATACACACAGTGTCATTTTCAAAGGCACTGAATGTTGGGTCTCCTGACATCAGACACTGAGTACTTTCAGAGATTTATAGGTAGAGATAGAGAAATCAAATTTAGTTTCCAACAAAATATGAAGTTTGAGATGTTTATTAAGTGTTATTGGAAAAGAAGTATGAATATCGGTATGTATTCTCATCAAGATCCTTATTTCTTTGCATTCGAAGCATATGAATGAACCATTACTTTTTCCACTTGTGGCAACGTTTTTTATTGATGCTTCACCTAGAAAAAGTTTTCCCAAAAATGTAGTGTACATTTGGAATTAAACAGCAGGCTTCAGCAAATTTCTTTTGACAAGGACTTTAATATTTGGCAACCAGCCACTAAAAATACACAGTCGTTGCTGCTTAGCTCAAAGCTGCATTGTTCCTTGAGAGCAGAGCTATCGTGTAAGATGATGGAAAATGAGAGGATTGTAGAGGTAGCTTGGTTAACGGCTTTACAACTTAAAACGGCAAGGCTTTAAAATATTTCTGAAATTAAAAAGGAAGCATTCATGTACTGTTAAGATGCATTTGTATAGACTCCTGTTTGTCTTCATAGTCCTATACCTTAAGCCTGACTGAATGTAGAATATGCCTACCTGAATGTAGACAGCTGTATCAGATCTGTATAGGAACAGAAATCCACATCACTTTTGCTTCAGTAAAAGTGTCCTGCTGTTGGCGTTATTAATTAAAACTGGGAGGCTCCCCTTCAACAGGTATGGCAGTCAGTGGAAGAAGGACAGTCTTAAAAAGAGCTTGACCCTAACCTGTGTAAATTCTTTCATAGCTCCACATCAACATCTTGAACTATGTTAGGACTAACAGGGAGGTCATATGTTCTGAAAAGTTGTTATTCTGTGTTCTTTGTGGATAGCTGCTTGCTCCATTGCTTGTGACTCTTACATGATCCACATCTGCTCTGTGTAAAAATCAATACAGTAATCCAGTCTGGAGGTCCTAAGGTGTAGTGGCAGTGGCAATTATCTTTGACAATAGACTTCTAAAGTGTATGGTATGGCTTCATTATAGTGAATAACTTTAAATATGCTGTCAGTTTTCCCAGACTCCTCTGATCACGGCTGAGTTGAAGTGGAGATGTTAAGACAGCTGCTCTATCTGACTGGTCCAAGCAAATGGATCTTAACAGTGGCAGCTAGCGTGGTAATGAAAATCTCTTACACCTATTGCTTGTAGAGCTTTGGACACCACAAAAGGTTGTCTTCAGATAAGATAGGGGATTAGGATTAGTTTTAGGCGGGCAGAGCAGATGGTTAAAGAAAATTAGCTGCCCCGTGTTTCAGGGGAACAGCAAAGATTTCACATTAGTTTGTGCTGCTGTTGTTGCTTTTTTTTTTTATTGCAGACATTTGCAAAGATTACTTTGCATGTGTGCATACCAATATAAAGAAACTTGTAGTTTAGGCAAACAAGGAGTCTAGCTTGCATGTTTATCTGAGATAAAGAAGATATTTAAGATGTTAAAGAAATGAAAACCTAATGATAGAAATGAGCCCATATATATATATATATATATATGGGCTCATATATATATATATGGCATTATTGTATTTGGTCTTCTGCCAGATATGGCCCTCTGAGTTGTAGTGTTTTGCTGTCTTTAATAAAGAGACGTGGCCACTGATACAGCTGCTCAGAGTTGGAAGTTACTTAAATCAGAATGCAATATCGCCTGTTGAGGCTTGCAGTTGTAGGGGACTCTACTTTCATTGATCAGATCAAGATGGATGGCTGCGAAATTGGATCTTCAGCCTTGCTGAGCCACGCTGGGGTGTGAAGGATGCAAGCAAAGGAATTATGCTCTGCTTTGGCCGTACCGCTCCACTCCAGCTGCAGCCCTAGGGCTGCACTGCCATCCCAGTACTCCCTCTTTTGGCTCATTCGTAGCTGCCTCACCCTTAAAGAATTTAAGATAAAGGAATGTGTGTTCTAGTCTGAAGAAAAAAAGTTATTCTAGCTGTTGGTGCAGTGTGTGTAGCAGGCCTTTTCTGCCCTAAGTTAGCTTCAGGTTCGTAGGGGAATTAAAAAGGTCAGTCTTGTGCAAAGTAACCGCCAAGATGATGATAAGTTGCTCAAACAGACATCCCTCTGTTTCTCTGAAGCAAAAACTATCAATCATTTCTAAGCCTCTTTCTTTTCTGTCACGAGATGATAGCAAATTAATTGTGGGTCGGTACATCAAACTTGTAAGTGCATGTGTGTGCTTTTCTGCAAAAACAGGTTTCAAATGGCTTGGAAATTGTAGTGCCTAGGATGCATTCTTATGCACCCATAACATTTTGTGTCTTTACAAAATCATGAACAAGTATTAAACTTGGTTTTAAACATTGGATTTTAAAACCCAATGATCAGTAATGGCGAAGGGTGACACTTCAGTGGGCTTCCCTGTAAGAAATGCAACCCGCTCTGTTAAGAACCTGAACTTCTCTGTTGCCCAGGTTCTCTAGCAAGCTGTCCTTACCGATGGGAAGAAAGTTTCTATGGAATTTACTTGCCCGACAGTGTGGTAGGGGTGTCCAAAGCAGGTCAAAATGCAGGATTGCTCACCATTTTTGACAGGGCAGCAAGATTCTGTCTTGTGGGTCTTGTGGCAAGTGAGGGTCTTTCTTGACTGGCTACTTGCTGCAGAATTCACCTACAGAGCCATGTGAAAGGGCATGGTTGTAGTTTTACTGCAAATTGAGCCTTAAAAACCCCTTTCTTTATTCCTCAAACTGATTAGAAAAGAAGCACCTTTTGCGGGGCTTTTTGTAAATCCAGTTGTGTAAAGATAAGTATCTAAGTCAGGACCTAGAGGGGCTGCCACCTGTTTTTTCAAAGCTGCAGTACCATTGGAAACTCTTCAGTAAGTTTGGATTGCTGTAAGGAATCCAGTAGGTTTCTAAAACACTCATTGAATTTAACTTGTAAAACACAACTTCTACCAGGACAGTTGAGACTTCTCAGCTGGCGCCACTTTCTCAACATAGGCTAACATGAAAATTTTGAGAAAGAGCAAAGGAAAAATTCTGTGTTGTTTTCATCTCATTCGCATGCCTTTTGAGTTCTTGTTTACTTCACTTCCCTAATTACATTACAAAATTGAGCTTAACTGCCTGCCATTTAACAGTGCAGGGCACCTGGCTGTGTGGCCTTGTTCTGCTGCTAATGAGGGTATTGACCACAGCGCTGCTGATGAGACCATGGCTGCTGGTGTACTGCCCAGGTTGGATGTGTCCTGCTGAGCAGGAGCTGCTGGTAGCAAGAGAGGAAGTGAAGTAATAAGGCCAGAAGTTAGGTCAACTCCATGCAGCCGAGCCCTGGGTTGTGCAGAATCAAGGAACCAAATGCATGCTTGTTAGAACAGAAAACACGTCCCCCTGAAAGCTGCACCTTTGTGGGGAAGGACTCTTTGGGAGTACATATACTTTGGTGATGACAGTACCTTTTTTATTATTTTTTGGGTGTTGAAATGATACTTGTTGCTCTGGAATTCAATTTAATGAATCAGCTGTCTGTATAGCTCTTCAGAAGATGCATCCTACTGATATCAAACCACATGAACTCAAGTCCTTGCTTAGATGTTTTTTCTCTCACTTCAAGAAAAAGTTTTTAAAGGTGCATAGGTACTTAAACATTCAGACAGAGACCCTGTGAAATTTTTAAAAATGACCTGTTCTTAGCCTTCAGTTACTACAGGTGCCTAAATACCTTTAAAATCTGCCTTGGAACTTCTCTATTCTAGATCCTCCTTCAGTAGAATGAAATGATAATCAGGATGAATTCACTAACAGAAAATGTGTGGCAGTTGGATAATGTGCTCAGACCAAAATGTAACTGCCAGGAATCCAAGAAATATGAAATTGTCCTAATGCCTTTATAAAACCAATCTGAAATACATAGGTGTGACATGTTGGAAGTAGTACCCAAGAAGAGGTTGTTTCCACACGCTCTCTGAAGAAACAGTACCCCCTTAATGGTAGAATTCTGGGGTCCTTCTTTGCAGAAAGCAGACTGACAGTATTTGTAGGTTAAATGAAATGAATTAGCAAACAAGTAATTATATTTGCATGTAACCTTGTTAAGATAATATCCTGTCCATCTTAAACCTGTCATATTAGACATATTTAATCTTTGTGACGCATGGAGCGCTATATTATGTTTGACAGCTTCTAAAGGGAGAGGGACGAGAGCCTGTAATTGGAATGCTGCTGTTGGATAATAATGATGAGCACTTCTCATCTTCAAAGGGTTTTGAGCCTCTCTAGCTAATCCATACATCCGCCGGGTGAGGAAGGTAAGTTTTATCCCTGTTTTACAGATGGGGAATCTGAGAGAGAAGATTTATTGCTGGATTAGAATTTGATGTGCTTAGATGCTAGTAGTGCTATGTAAGAACAAAATTAATTTAATTTGGGCACTCAGAATGAAGTAAATACATGGTTTAGATTTACGTTACATACATTACATCAATCATCCTGAAATTTGACCCTTCAGAAATTTTGACCCAGTCAGTCTCATGCACTACAAGTGTTCCCTGGTAATCATATTACTGTTGAGTTCAGTAATCTTTACAAGTAAAATGTGTAGTTTCTGAACGTTTCCACTTGGAAGTGAAGATCTAATCCTGAAATCCTTCCTGTTTTGTAATTAGTGGAACTAATCCTGAGTCTGTTTTGTAATTACTGAACTTCAAACTCAAAACCAGGAGAGTGTCACCCATTTCATTGGCAGAACTCTCAATGGAGTGTGCAGCTTCCTGAACAGTTTTACTTGCTGGATTGGCATGTTAAGGCAATTTGAGTTTACTGCTTATTAAAATCGTAAAACTAAATCCATTGCTGAAGTGGACATTTTCTTAACCCCCAATTTTATTAGAAGTGATTGCATTCAGTGTTAAACAAGATACAAGGTGGTTTAAAAATAACATTTTATATTGGGTTTAAGTCTGTAACTTAAATTATTAAACTGGAAAATGTTCTACATTAAGTTTGCCTACTACTACTCATACTTTATACTAGAATTACTTTTACATAGATAGCAAAAGGTAGGTGAATTATTGCGTATATTATTTGCCCCTATGTGATTCTGTTGACCCAGCAGGTATCAAATATAAATTACTTTGTCCTCATCTTCAAATTAGTAAAACATCCCGCTTCCCTCATGTCTTCACATTTTAATGTACAGATGAGCCATAAACTGAACCATACTGCAGCGTCCCCCATTAGAACCCAATAAATGAGCTTCATGCAGCTGGTGAACAGAAAGGAAAATATTCTAACTGATGACATCTCTAATTCATATCTGAAGAGTACTTCATATATTAAAAAAAAAAAGCAAGCAAAACCTGCAGCATTTAAAAACTTCACTAACAAAAAGACATTCTACTTTTTGCTCTTCATGGATAGTCTTTCCCCTTTGCTTACTTTAACATTTCAATTAGTTGGTGAGTAGACATCCCTTCTGTTTTCTTTCCCTTGTGTATTTTCTGGGGAAATTCCTACATGTGCTTCTTTGTTCCCCAATAAAAGAAAACACTTTCACTTAGTCTTTACCTGAGTTCTATTGGCTGAAGTGACAATGCTGTTAAAAATCAATGTACAGAAAGGCAGATCGTTACTGAATTGTCCCTCGAACAGTTCATAGAGACAGCAAGCTCAGGAAAACAGCCCAAGTAAACTGCATCGTGATTGATTTCAAGTACATCTGATGGAGTATAATTGTCTACCCATTTCTTTCTTTTTATTCTCCTCTCCACATGCACCCTCATTTGGGATCAAATAATCAGTAGCAATAAACACCAGCAGCAAGAATTAAAGAAAATACCTAGTAATGATCCCTCATCAATTTTGGCTTCAACCCACATAACAGTAGCTTTATATTTCATTTAGGAATTCCTATATTCCACTATAGTATCAGCAGAACATTTGGGAGAGCCTTGACTTGACTTTGTGTTAACTTAATAAAAATGCACACTTTGGTTTATATTGATGGTTTTGCTGTTAGTGACATTGAGGCTACATTTGCAAGTGTGTCAGCATCATCACCAATATCTTCTCCCTTTTAATGTCTTTTAAAATGTGGCAAGAGAGTCAACACTGGGAGGGGTTAGGTTCCCAACATTTCTGGGTGGTTGGGTTTTTGGTTATGTTTTTTTTTTCCCTTAGCATATATGGCACTCAAAATGGAGACTCTCCAATTCAGAAAATAAGACTGTAGCTGGCCTTTCTGAACAGAGTGTTAATTGTGGAATGTGGTCTGATACATATCTGATATAAATACAGACTATTAAATTGATATTAATATCAACTTCCTTCAATGGGAGGGAGTCACAATCAAAAGAAACTTAGATTTTACTCGTATCCTTAGCCTTATAGATTTACATCAGTGCAAACTCTTAGTGTGAGAAGAAATATTTCTTCTGTGATTGCATGCCACCAGCCGTAAATCTCTTTTGTATAAAGTCATATTTTGCTTAAAATATTATTCTAAACCAATTATTTAATACATTCATATTTTTTATTTCAGGCACAAACAAGTATCTTAAGGCTACCTAAGCAAATGGTTTTGGAATGATTTAAAAAAAAAAAAAAAGTTATAATACCATCATCTGACCTATGTGTAGGTATAGGATGCCTGTGAATTGCTGTTACTGCACTGAAAGGAGCTGCTGTCACAAATGCCAACCTGTTTTGGTTTATCCTTTGCTCCTTGCTGTAGCTGCTGATTTCTGTTTTCTCTAACTTTGTGTTACTTCTGAAGTTTGTTTAGTCGTGAACACCTCTCGAATAATGCCTTTGTCAGGACATCGTGGGGTCCTGTACCTGCAGCTTCTCAGTGTTTTAAGTATCAATTTTAGCAGCGAAACACTCGTTTTTGGTTTTTTTTCCTGCCAGACCCATAAACTCAGTTTGAAATGTGAGAGTTAACTTATGTTCTTTTTTTCTGTGTATGTGTGTGTGCATTCACATCTTTCTTCGGTAAAAGGTAAGCTCCTTCAGGTGGAAGGAAGATGCTTTGACTGCCATCAGAAAAAGAAAAAACAGTCCACTTTTTGCATGTTGTGCTTTGGTGACCTTACCCACTGAAGGCAGTGAGAACAATCTGTGAGGAATGAAAGCAGGAATATTTTGTTTTGTTCAGGTACGTCTCTGCAAGGAGCAGATGCCATAGAAAAGGTGTCATTTTATTTTGAGTCTCTTCAGAGCAGAACAATACTTTTCAGTATCTAGAAAGTCATGTCTGCTACCATCTTTATGGGAAGATCATTATACGTTTTCTAGCCATTCAGTTTCTCCTTTTGTGCTCGATTTTTGGTATACTAAATCTGTCCCTTTTCTTTTTACATTTCACATAGTTAATCATCAACTACATTCATGTTCTCTTCTCTGTCCTTCAGCTCAACACTCACCGGTTAAGCTTGCTTTGTTATTTCATTGCCGGTGAGTCCCTCCAGCTCTGATTGTGTTTTGTTACCCTTGGTGAGAGCTCTCCAGTTCATCTTTCAAACAGCACTATGCACAGAAGAGCTGATTAGCCAACTAGATCTGTGTTGATACAGCCTGTTAATAAGGGATTTAAACGTTTTCAGTTGTGTTAATATGGTAATTCAGGTAAATTTGATCAGTAGTGTATTGGTAAATACATTTCTTCATTACGTAAACGTTTGTATATTCCCTTCCTGTTTCACCTTTGAAGGTTTGTGGTAGTGCTCAGTTTGAGGCAGTGCTCTTCACTTCTGCCATTCTGGATGAATTCTTACATCCATTTCAGAAATGCATAGTAGGATGCTATGGCAGGGAAGACCCTATTCACACTGAGACCTTCACAGAAAGTGGAGTTTTAAGGGAAACAACAATAAATTGGTTTCTGATAAGAATTATAATTGTGTTAATTAATTGTGTTTCTTTTTAATACAAACTGATACTGTGGGTCTTTTCGTTATCTCAGAGTGTGCTTTCATTAATTAAGCAAGATAGCATAAGGCATCCTCATCCCTGGTTTAAAATAAAGGGAGAACATTTGCGTCTGATGTGTGGACCTGAGATTGATATCTACATTCTCCCTGTACTCCCTCTTGTCTTGTATTTCAGGGCAGTTCAGATGTTATGGTATAGTCTGTGAAACTGTACAGCAGGAAAAAACTGTGGAATTTGACTCTGAATCCAAGATGAAATTCCATGCACAATTCTACCCCTATACTTAGTGAGCCCACAGCCCATTTTTTTGTCTTGTAATTTATTCATTATTACCAAAGTGTTTCTACAAGCAGATCTCCTGGGACTGATTTTTTTTTTCTTTTTAAGCTGTCAGCATGTCAGAAATAAACCTTCTGGTGTTGGAGTAGAGGAACATTGAGGTGTGGCTCTCAAAGTCAAGATTTTTGGATATGATAAACCCCCTCTAATTACATTTCCATAATCAAATATCCAGTTAAATTCCTGGGAGAAGGACTCTTAGACATATGTAACAGCTGATGCTGCGTTGGATGAGACTAACTCACAAGTCCATTCCAATTGCACATTAAAGCATGGAGACATGTACTTCTGTTTGCATCTGCTTCAAAGTACAAAATTACATGTTGTTCCTCATTAATAATGCTCTTTTAAAAATAGTACAAGGATGAAGACAAAGCCTGGAAGAGATACTATGAGCTTCTGATCTAGGTTTGAAAATAGTGAGCAAATCACAGAATCATAGAGTGGTTTAGTTTGGAAGGGACTTTCGACATCATCTAGTTCCAACCCCCTGTCATGAGCAGGGACACCCTCCACTAGCCCAGGT
The DNA here is from genome assembly GCA_013399135.1 of Heliornis fulica. Lineage (NCBI taxonomy): Eukaryota > Metazoa > Chordata > Aves > Gruiformes > Heliornithidae > Heliornis > Heliornis fulica. The sequence continues at coordinate 412,549 of VXBZ01005092.1, read as the reverse complement.
TGCCCAAAGCCCCATCCAACCTGGCCTTGAACACTGCCAGGGAGGGGGCAGCCACTGCTGCTCTGGGCAGCCTGTGCCAGGGACTCACCACCCTCACAGGGGAGAATTTCTTCCTAATAACTAATATAAATCTCTCTTCTTTCAGTTTGAACCCATCACCCCTTGTCCTGTCACATCATGCCCCTGTAAACAGCCCCTCTTCAGCTTTCCTGTAGCCCCTTTAGGTATTGGAAGGCTGCTCTAAGGTCTCCCCGGAGCCTTCTCTTCTCCAGGCTGAACAAGCCCATCTCTCTTAGCCTGCACCCACAGGAGAGGTGCTCCAGCCCTTTCATAATCTTCACAGCCTTCCTCTGGACTTGCTCCAAGAGGTCCATCTCTTTCTTGTGTTGGGGACCCCAGAGCTGGCCACAGTACTACAGCTGTGGAAACTGACATGTTTATGAAGTCAGTGAAGTCTTCCTTAGTACTCTCCTGCACACTTTGTCTGTACTCCTGTGTTTTAAGTCCTGTCCAATGTAATAAATTCATTTATAATTACACTGCTCTTCAAACCAATGTAGATATCCAGGCTTAATACCTTAACACAACAGTGATTGCAATTTTTGGTTGTTGCTGAAAATGCAGAATCTGTGATGTTCATAGAAAGGAAAGACTGTGTGCCTACGAAACTTGAAAGGCTGAGACTCAATTTCTTTCTCTTCCACTATTTTTCTGTGCAACTATGGGCAAGTTTTTAAAGGTCCTAAAAGGACTTGGGTCCTAAGACCTGTTTATTGTGCTGATAATTTCTGCTCTGCTTTTTAACTTTCTTTTAAGTTGTAAAATACCTTACAGGGCCAGTTCAAGGGTTGGAGAATATCTCTGTTCTAGTCTTATTAACAGCTTGATGGTTAGAGAACCTTCTGTGAGAGCAAGAGGTGCAGGCTTGACTTTAGGACCACTGTCGACTGGATAAATGCTTTCTCCTTTATATTAATATACATAATTGTGAGTAACTGTAAGTAGTGAATGACAGTAAGTGGAAAATATTGAATATAAGTCCGTAGCTGAATGCAGAATAAAGTCCTCTGCTGGGAAGCTTTGCATTTTCTTGTTGCTTTCAGTGATTTAGATTTACCAAATAAAACTTGTTCTGTCCAACTTCTAGTGAAAAGTGGAAAAAAACTGGTTAGAATGGGAGCCATTGCCATTGGGATGGAGCACCTGCCTCACAGTCCTTGGGAAAATGCGTTTGGGAGGTCTGTCTGTTACCATAGAGGGGCCACAAAGACAGCAGTAACGTTGGAAGCAAATGGACATTATGGAAGATAATACAGGAGGACTGAAGTGCAAGATACCGGGGCAGCCTGTCAGAAGAATTATTCTCGTCTGCCACGGTGATTGTATGTACTAGACAAAGAGATGGAAGACTAAAACTGAGTTGCCTGTGAGGAAGTCTAAAAGGTACAAATCTGGGAGAGACATCATAGTGGGTCACTTAAATCATCATCATTTAAATTTAAATGCTAAGGCAATATTCTAGCTACAGAAAATGAGAGGAGGCTGGTGAATATGGCAGCAGGGTCCCATTGCTTTGTAGTGGCACAGTAGAAATGTCTCTGGGTGGAAGGGCAACACTCCTGTTACACCTCTATCTAGGTTATTGCTAAAACCAGTCATCTAGAGAAATGGTCTTCGGGTTTTAGGCTGTTTCCCAGCTGCAGTAGAGGTGCAGCTTGGAGCTGCTGCCACAGCTCAGTGTGGGTGCCCCTCAGCCTCCAACGCTGGTCAGCTCTGAGTACTGCAGAGCTGTAGGGGAGGTTGGCTAGACTGGGACTGGCAGGACCGATCTTTGTAGAGGAATTATGTGTGCTTGAGAAACTGCTGCTACTACGAAAACTGCCTTCAAGTAGCATCGCTACTACAAAGCTACTATGCCTGTCAACAGTTTTAAAGACTCTGCTCAAAACTCTTGGGTTTCCTCTTCAGTTCCTGTTTTGGCGCTTTGTTTTCTCCCCTTCTCTGCCAAGGTTGTTTACATTTCATTGATATCTATTGCTTGTAGGCTATTTAGTCTCAATAAAGGACTTGTAGCTGAAAAAGGTCTAATAATGTGAGATGCTCAGTTCTTATTAGTGCAGCTGCCACCTGCGGGAAGGGAATTCTGCACGGGTGGCTGTAGGTGCAAATTGAAAAAAATGGGGAGATGGTGAAGAAATCGAAGGTGCTGTGAATGTGAATGGAGAAATTGGATTGTTGAACATTTCTTGTCCTGCAGCATAACATAATTATTGATAAAAGTTTTACTCTGTGGAAATTCTGCTTTGAGCTTCACGCGCACAATTCAGCATGCAGATTTCAATGACATGGAGAAATGCCATCTCTGTTAGAGAGCAGCCATTGATGGTAATGGCACTAACCTGGAATGTGTTTCTATTTCCCATGGCTTTGACAGAACAGGCTAGAAAAGCACTGAACATCCTTTTCTACTTTCATGATGAAGAGGACTGATTGTTTGCACTGCGCTTTGAGTTCTTTGGACTCAGCGTAATAGATTATGTGTTGCTTTTTCAGGAAGAAGTTACAATAATTGTATTGATTGTCTTTCATTTGACTCTTGACTGAGAGGAATAAAAAGCTTCAGGATTATTGATTTAGTTTTGCACTCAAGTATTTTACTTTTGTTTTCACTTCCCATAGGACCTAATCCCAAGGCCATTTAGGCAGTTGTGTGAGGCCTTAATGCAGTAGAGATAATGCAGTTTGGCTTTGCAGAAGCCTGAATCAGCAGAGGGCCCATGCATCCATCTCCTTGCTCAGGCATTTATAATTGTATCGTCTGAGAATAACCCTAAAAATGAATTCAGAGAAGTTTAAACAAATGGATTTGTTTATTCTGCCATTTTTAGGAACTGGCCTTTTCTGTGTGTGCCCAAGTGACTTGCTGATAAAGCTTTGCTGTATCTCCCTGTCAGTGACCAACACTGGAGGGACAGGAGTTCGGGCGAGAGACTTTCAGGGGTGAAGCACACCTTGATGTTCTTACTATTGAAATACTGTATCTGTTGTCCTAGAAATGGTCAGTGTGTTCTGCTTTGGAACATCCGTGAGTAGGAGTTACGCTGTGTTGTCAGAGTCAGCACTTAAATGTTAGTACATAAATGTTATTTTCGTCTCCTTAACACCCCATTCTGCATCCCAGAAATGCAGCTTAGACAATACTGATCCAAGCAATAACATAGGAAAGGCTTTTGAACTCCATGCTGACTACTCCATACCTGGCTCAAGAGGCTGAGACCCCTTTTTTCAGTCTCAGTTCTTCAGTGTTTGCAAAAATAGTCTCCCATAAATGTGGTGGATTTTGTATTTAATATAGATTTCTCCAATTACTTCACTTGGAATAATAATTAAACAAGCCCACAAATATAAATAAAATTTGGCTGGGCGGAAAGCTTTAGGAACAAAACACAGTAAAGCAGACGTAATTCAAGATACATGCCATTCACTACAGCAAGTGAAACATATTTCATGGATTAGGGTCTGTCCCCATGTAGAATCAACACAACTTCCTTATCTGGGAGCTTATGCACTGTGTCTGTATATGTAATGCTGGCGTGGGCAGGAAGAGCAGAGCGGGGCACATGAATTAATTGTTTATTTAACAGCTCCCATGCGTGCTGTACAAGCTTGTAAAGATGGACATTTGTCTTAGGCTTCTTGGCCACATTATTTTCCATTACTTTCAAATGGTTTTGCAGGAGTTACAATGGTGCTAGATCCCTCTGGCACCTCGGTTTCTTGATGCTGTGGGTAAAGTGTATTAAAAACTTGAAAATGCTTTGGGATAAAAGGACATGTATATTTAAAATTGTTTTACTATACTAAATTCAGCATCCACTCCACTCTGAAATAGTGCCTTATGTACACCCGAATTTTAGGAAGAGAATTAAATATACTTAAGTCTGGGTCAGGTATGTTCTCTTGGACAAAGCTGTTTCTCCTGGGATGGCTGGTTGCTAGTAACAGTCTGGTTCTACAGTCTTAGATTTGACTTGCTGGATGACCTTGGCAAATCCTTTCTGTGTCTCATCCTCATTTGTAAGATAAAGATAAGGAGGCAGAGATCCATTGCACAATGCTTTTGAGATCTCTTGATGAAAAATGCTGTGCGATTTCCAAATTCTTGTTATCATCCAAGTGTGGCCATTGGTATACTGTGTCCTTGAGAGCATTAAGCCCTCCTCCAACCTGTTCTCATTTTTTTCCTCAGAAAATGTATACACAACTTACATTCCAGGAACATTGTAACACTTTATAAAGATCAGAAGATGATATTATCTCTCTTTTACAGATGTAGCAACAGAGAATCTGTAAAGAGTAAGATCCTTCTAGGAGATTATACACTGTGCTCAGTGGTCCAGGTTCCTGTCTCCCAGCAGCTTTAACTGCTAGACAACTTTGCTACCCTTTGTAAGAGAGAGAAGGATGAAAAAGCCATCTGCTGCTTGTGGTTGCTAGGGAGTCTCATGCTGCCCTCAGGTTAGGGCACTTGCGCTCACATTTGTACTTGCTGGATCACTGCTCTGTACTGAGCCAAAGTTGATTTAGCTCTTTCTTTGTACCTCTCCCTCCCCAGAATGGCAACTGGGCGGTTCAAGGTGGGCTGCGTGAATTTAAACATACCAACTCTTAGTGCATACCCACGGGAAGGGAGAGGAGCTGTAGGTTTTGTGAAGGGTTGCTCGTCTACTTGCTTGTTGTCTAAAGCTTGCAACATGGACGAGGAAGAAAATGGCTTTTAGTGAGTCACATCCGAGACACTGGCAGAATACTGAGGTTTATATAAATCTGTTCATTATGGCTCTGTGGGGAATTTCCAAGTGTATTAGCATTTTAGGTCCTCTTATCAGCACTTCAAAGATAAAGTGGTGTGAGATGAACACTTCTCCCTTAGCTCACTGGGTTTTACATACACTGCACACCCAAAATAGGTAGGAAAGTCTAAAAGGGGATTTACAAGCAGAGGTTTAAAAATGCATTGAATGATTTTTCATATGGTTTTTAATTATGGATTGCCAAATGGCTTCTCATAGGAGTGTAATCACAAGCTAGATAATCACCGATGCTTTATTTAAAGAAAAAAGACAAGAAGAAAAGGCAGTCTGGCTAGTGTTTTCGTGAGGGGCTGGTGCGGGCTCTGTGTGTCTCCATTATGTTTATCTCCCTGTTCACTGTCGTCATGGAAGCTCAGAGCCAACTGGGAGATCCTGCTCTGCACGGGACTGGATTACTGACCCTAATGCATGAAAAATTGAATGTATTAAGTGGCAGCCGCATTTTCAACCCTGAGGATTTCACAAGGAATTTGAAACAAAAGGCCAGAGCCCTCTGTGGAGGTTTTCATCCCAGGGGGGAGCCTCGCTTTTAAAAAACAAATTAGCATCACCATAGAGAAGCAACTTCCAATGACCAAAAATTACAATACAAAATGAAAGATTTTTTCCGTTCTCCTGGGTGCTGCTTTCCATCCTTTTTTGCCAGTTGAAGGAGCACTCTTGTCTTAGATGTAACTGAGGTGAGCTAAGCTCTGACCTCAATGCAGTTGGTTGCACTCATATTGGAAGTGGGAAAAGTAGCAACATCAGAGTGTCTTGCTAGGCCACGGGTGAAAGATAAAAGAGGCTCATTCTTTTACAGAGGATTAACAACATCGGTCTCTTATTTATATGTATATAAATTCACTAAAGGTCTGTGAAGGGAGAAATCTACAGGAGTTAAACTATCAGAGAGAGATAGGGGCTTCCCCCCCCTCCCCGCCCCTTCTTTTCTTCCTGTTGGAAAACAAAGTATTTCACAGACTAATAATAATAATCATAATTCTGAAAAGATCCAGGAAAGAAGGCTCAAGAGCTATAAAATCTTGGCTTGCATATTACTTTCATGTGGAAAATGTGGATGTCATATCCCTCAGAAGACAGCCAAGGAGAGGCCAAAAAGGTTGGGCTTGGAAATGCAAAGGATGGAATTGCCAGCGGTAAGGCATGGACTGTCTGTCTCCATGTGCTTCCTTAACTCCAGGTTGCTGCCATGTCCCACAGGTCTGTATTGCAGCAGCTGGGCGTTGTGTTGCATGGTGAGGTTAATGGCAGATGTGTGTCTGTGTGTGAGAGATAGAGGGAATGGGACAAGCCTGGGAGGCTTCTTTGGCCATTTTGCTCCCTGGGGTGACAGCAGAATAGCTTCTGTTGGGGAAGTCTGTGGGGACCATGCACTGAATTAATGCAAAGTGTGTTTCACCTGCCTTTTCCTAGGATAGATGCTGTCCTCTGAGTTCAGTGTACATCTCTTGAACGCCTCCAAAAAACTTGCTCATTAAGCAAACGGTAGCAGATTTATAGGCTAACAAGCTTATATTGATGAGTGTTTTCTCTTTAAGCCTGTCTATCCAAACGTAATAATACTCTGCAGATTTTTCCCTGAAGGGTGCCTGTGTAGCCTGTCACTTCCAAGGATATGCACTAAGACTGAAACAACACTTCATTACAAAGAATAAGCAGATTTTAATGATAGCTGTTGTCGCATGAGATTTTGCAAGTGAAGCGTGCATTTACAGTGCAACCAAACCAAGAGCAGACCCAGCAGTACCGTCACTGGTTTTGGTGCGGTTTTGACTTTTTGCAGTAGAAAAATGCTAAAAATATCTATAGTTACAGTTATGTTTGTTTTTTTTTTTATAGATGTTAAATAATTAGTCTTCACAAAATATATACTCAAAGCCAGACTTCTCTCAAGGTCCCTCCTCACCTCTCGGGTTGTTTCTTAGTTTCTGTTATCTCAAAGTAATTTATGCAGTGCTCCCTGTTGATTTGTTTTTGATGGTATAGTAAGTGATAAATTGCAGTAAGAGGAACCTAACTTATTGTGGAAGATTATATGCTACAGATTCCTTCAGTATCTTTGTGTATAAGTCTATATGTGGGCACACCTCTTAGTACAATTAACAATACCGACACAGGAGTTTTACCACTGTGATCTCAGGTTTTAGGCACTCTGAAACATGCTGGGAAGCTTTTATTGTAAAGGTGGCTGTGAAATACCCTTTTTCTACTCCGTATGCTGAACACTGAAAGGTGACTCTTGTTGAGAACAGCAGCTTTTATTTTTGCAGCAGAAGTGTTCCATCCTGGTTTATGCATTTAACTCTGAGAACAGAGTTGTGGTGCCTGTGCTGTGACTTCACACTTTTTCATTTTGCTAAGCATTGGGTGACATACACTACAGCCAACGGGGACTCGGGCAGAGGCGCAAAACACCCTGGTGTGATTTTGATAAAGGCAAGATGCTGAATCACTGTCTGCCCTGGAGAACTCTCCTCCAGCCACACAGAAAGATTAAATGACAGTAACTTCTTAGCTGTTCACTTTTTGGTTTTAGTGTCTACTAGCATAAGTGTATATTAATGGTGGAAAGTGGGATAGCCAAAACATTGCACAGCGTGAGACAGTAATAGTAAATCATGATAGGAGAGGGAATGAAGCTGAGATCTTTTCTCCAGTGCCAGTGCTATTAGAGAACACGGGGTTGGGGAAAATGAAACAAAAAACCCCACGACGAAGCACCACACTGCAGTTAACATAGCAAAAAAGCAGAGCTGCTGCCATTTCTGTGTGTGAATCAGGAGAAGACAGTGGTGACAAATGGGCACACGGCAGCCCCCCCAGACATCTGCAGCTGATTAGAAGCACCGCAGACGAGCAGCTGTCATGCCAATGAAATATTGTGAAATGAACTTACGGCTTGTTGGGGTGCCACCCCTCATACTTCACTATTATCACTGCTGCACCAGGCTCCTACTCTTTACCTAGTCAATGAGTCTTTTTATCTCCCTGCATGCATCCCATTTAATTAGGTTCACTTTAAATCAGAATGGGGCTCGTTTCTGCATGCCTATGTTTTATGAGGTAGTGAGGCATGGACCAGACACTGTTCTTCCCCAAGCTGAGACTGGTTAGGTTATCACTGGTACAAGCAAGATGCAGCTAATAGCTGCAAAAGTTCAGAAACCAAAGCTTTCAAAAAATTCTGCTCTCTCTGCGTTCTGCTCTTCATTTGTCCCAGCTTTCTTTTCCATGCTTTTTCCTCTAGCCCTGTATAGAAAGCTTGTTAGGGTTTTGTTCAGCTACCAGATTGAGGTGCAAATAAGGGAAATACTGCTCCCGAAGAAGCTATATCCTTAAACCTGTATACTTAAATGCTGAGCCTTGGTATAACATGTAAAATATATTTGCAGATCATTTAGCTCAAGCCATGGTGTGAAAGGTAATTCTAGTTGACTGCTGGGACAGGAAATGTAGCCTCTCATTTTCTGCTTTCAGCACTGAACTATTCATGGAATCTGCAACATTTTTTTTTCTTTTTTTTTTTTTTTTTTTTTTTTTTTTTTTTCCATTTAGCACATAACTATTCATGGAATCTTCTATCTTTTTTTTTTTTTTTTTTTTTTTTTTTGGTCTCTATTATTTTCCATTATTCTGTGGATTTTGCTGCTTCTAAATCCAAAGGAACACTCTGGATTTAAAATATTGCCTCCAGGAGCAGAAAGTCTGTTTTCCTGTAGGATGGATGTTTTGCTCTTGAGTCTATTAATTATGGCCTTTTCTTTCAACGGGAATAATTGTGTTATTAATAGTCTTTTCATGAACAGAAGAAAGGCCTCTTTGGAAGGAGAATGCTCTTGCTTCACAAAAGGTTTCTGATAGCCTTAAGGTGGATTTATCTGGTGGAGCCTTGGCTAACCTTCATATTAAACAGACAGAAGCAGTTTAGGGAATTTGGGGATGAAGCAAATTAGAAAATAAATTAAAAGCATTATGGCTCAATAGTATAAATTAATGCAGCTGGCATAAGCTTCATCCTGAGAGAGTTGTCAATATCTTCAAAGCTCCTGCTATGGGGAAGAAAATTAACGTGTACTTTAACATTTGTGTTTTGCCCCACAAGAAGCAATTTGAAAGAGTCCCCTGTAGCTTTGCTGTCTTTCCTTATCTTAACTCCTTCCAAACTGGTGCCCTGGGTGTCCTCTGGGGTCTGCAGAGTAAGGGGGCTAACAGCCCATCCCAAAGCATGTTGTGAGTGAAAGCTGTGCAAAATAGATGTTGATGACAACATTCATATCCAGGCTTCCCCATGGAGCTGCTTCTCTGGGCTCCTCAGTGTGCAAGTTGTGGCACTTCTGTCCAGCAGTTTTCCAGTCTTTCTGGAAAAGAGGTATCCAGTTTGGGGATAGAGGCATCAGCTGAGCCCCTGTCCACAGACCAAAAGAAAGGAGTTCTGCTCATCTTAAATTAACCCGAGACAAACTTCCCAAAGTGGAAAAGAGAAAGGTAACAAGAACTCTGTCTTCAACATGGATGGAGTCATTCAGAGTGGTTGCATGGGAATGTCATAATAATAGAAAAAAAATGTTCATTTTCTGATTAAAAAGATGATTCTGTATTTGTGTTCTCTGGTACTCAATATGAACAGGAATTAGAAGCTGTTGATGCCATTGTTGGTTTTATATTCATATTCTGGTTGCACTGGGCACTCTTGGTTCCGGTCCATGATGTTCTGAGAGCTGTGCAAATACACAGTAACTGAGAAATTGTGTTCCGGGGAGTTGTGAACTTGCTTGAGGTAAGATGTTTCAAAGCGTGTGAATGGATGGAAAGTGGTGAGGGCAACTATGGAGTGACCTAGTAAAATCAGTCCCTACAAAGGTAAGCAGGAGTCTGGTGTCAGGTCACAGTTTCCTGTTAACCTCTTAGAGAAACAGACTTTAAAGTGGAAGCTTTAAATCTGTCCCTGAGACAGCGTTCCTAGGGTTAGTCAGAGAGACTTTGGGCTACCAGAGGGGAAATGGCTATTTGAGGTTGCCATTATTGGTATCGTGGGGCTCAGTGGAGTGAGATGAGCAGAAACATAGTCTGTGGAAATGCTTGCTGCAGGGTACAAGGAAGGAGTTTTTGAATGTGAGCCAATGGTGAGACTTCAACAATGACTTGGCTTTAGGTTCATTCTCATGGAGATGGGTGCTTTGAAAATGGCAAGTATGAATGCTGGGTGCATGGAGGATGCTGATATCTGTGACGAGACCTCAGACAATGGCTGTAGGTAAGATAGGAGATACTTTTCTAAATTTTAGCTTGCTAGCTCTTTTTAGGGTGTTTTGTGTCTCTTAATTTTTAATAAAAAGAACTACTTCCTGTCTTTAATACATTCTACTACTCTTTAAACATAAATTTTAATCCTAACACTTGGAAACAGATTATAGCATGCATCTGGCAGAACATGAATTGCCTACAGAGAAACAAGGAAACTCATAATCTTGATCAATCTGACCTTTGCTTAATTTCTTCGTACTTGTTCTCAGTATGTGTTTCCCCTGTAGTCTTCTCTTTATTTAAACCATGAGAGAATACTAATGTTAGTTTTGTCTTTTGCCTTCTTTAAGCTACTTGATGAACTTTGGGTGTCTTGTAGTTGGCTGTGTAAGGAGAAGGGTCTGGGCAAGGAGCTGAATGGAGATGAGTGGAGAAACAGAGTATGTGGACTGAAGTTGGAGTGAAAGATTCTGATGGAGCGAAAGCTCATGTAAGTGTAACTTTGTATCTGGTATGTAGTCTAAACTTCTTTCAGCCTCTGCTACAAAGCTAGAAAAATACTGTCTGGGTGATTTGTTTGCACTCCAAACATTATAAATGGAATAAGGAGGCCTAATATGTGACAGTGAGTGCTAATATCTTTATTCTGCTGCACCTGAGACCCTGACATTCTCCTTCTAGCGCTGCTGAAAATGCAGGTCAATTAATAGGAGCAGAGTTCTCATTTTTGATCCTGTATTTAATTCCCTGAAGCTATTATTGCCTTGAGGGAGTCAGGGAAAAGTGGAGAAGATAATTAGACTTGACCTTGTGCTATGGACTTGTGCAAACTGTTGGATTTAGCAATGAACACTGTAAAATCTTGTCTGGAAAGCTGGGGGGGTGTGGGGAGGAAAAACATAGCACATGTGAATATGCAAAAGAACAAAAATTGAAATGGGAAGGACGAGAAGGAAGCTATAAACAAATACTGAGGCCAACTCTGTTAGTGTGATGCTGTCAGGAGTTAATGTCTTTTTCTTTTCTGTTGTCAGAACATCAGTGGTAATCAGACCAAATGATATGTACTGCAGAGAAACAATTAAGTTGGGCCTTCACAGCTTAAATGATTTAAATAGAAATAAATAGGGATTACACTAAGGGAGCATGTTACAACAGAAACTTGTGATGGCTAAGCAGCAGTCGTACATCAAATAGATGGAGCACAGCAACAGATTCTGATCAGTTTTGCTTTTTCTTTCCCATTTCTCACTGCACATTCTCTCCCATTATCCTACTATTAGCGTTACTGGCTTCCATTTTGGTGTGGATTACAATGACTTGAATAAGTCTTTTTTGGAAACCATCTGGCCTTGGACATCAAAGAACAGCTGTAGATAGAGCTGGCTTTTAATGTAGCTAAAGTTCAGGTCTCTGTGTAAAATAAAATGGAGCAGTGCCCACAATGATGCTGACATGGTGACACTGAGCCTTGGGGAATTCAGTTTCTCATTTTTGGTTTCTTTGCTTTCAGCCTCTCCCCCCATTAGGGATTCTGTGCCAAATCCTTTTCACCTTGCTCGTGTGAAAATAGTTTTTGATATATGTAGGATTCTTCACTTGCATCTTTAGACCATGCAGCCTGTGTCATAAATGTAGGCATTGTTCATCAGGTAGAGGTTAAAGGAAAAAAGGTGATACAACACCCAAGATAAATAGAAATGTTGCTAAATGTGGGGTTCAGGGATTGGTTGGGTTTTTTTTTTTGGAGGGGGGGTTGTTTGTTTTTGGTTTTGTTTCTGTGTCTTTGTGGCACTGGAAAGGAAACATCAAAAGCAGTTCAGCAAAATGAAACATGCCAGAAGATACTTCAAAGTGTGAAACCGGAGGGCTGGATTCTGCTCTCATTTCTAGAGGTGTAAATGTAGAGCAATGTGGACATCTTCCAGATTTATGTAGCTGTCACAAGCTGTGCCCAACTCAGACAGTGAAACTGATCATTGTTTTCAAGACCAGGCTGAGTGCAGGAGGTAGAATTTGAAAACTTGACATGATTTATGAAAATGTATTAATTTTCTGAATTCCTGGGCCTTAGCGGTAGTGTTACAGCTCAGCTTGAGCTGTAATGTGAAGTTAGAAAATTTCAAAGGTGGCATTAACAGGCAGACTGCTTCCAAGGACAGGCACGTGCACGTGTTCCCTGTGCCTGGGTCCGCAGAAAGGAGAGCAGGGCCACCACCCTTTCTTTTCCTTCCTACGCCTTGGGCCTTTGGCATGGGGGTGATGCTGACCTGGCTGAGCCCCACTGTGCAGAGGAGGAAAGCACTGCTTAAAAAGATTCAGCATCTTCATACCTTCTTCTGGCTTTTGAGGATCCAAACAGAAGTTGGGAATGACCTGCCTGGGTGATCATCCCTTTCCACTTCAAACTCTGTAAGTAAAAGTACCTGCGACCCCCGTGTGCCAGGAGGCAGAGTTGTGTTTGTGTTACTGCTTTAGTAATGGGCTGCGCTGTCAAAACAGAGCAAACGGGGAGTGAGCACTGAGAGAAGAAACTAATCCCCTGTTTACACCAAATCATCTCCTGTAGCTCTCTCTGAGAAGAACAAGAGAAAGGGAAGGCGAGGGAAGAGGGTGCTGCATAAACATGTTTCAATTACTTCATGAAGAAGCAACTGTAAATGTTCCTCTTTAAAATTTGCAAAGCTTCATTGATTTAACATTGCACTCAACATGGGAATTTTCCTCCTGAGCAGCTAGGTTACATTACACCTGACCCCTTTCCTGCTCTGTCTTTTATTTTTCAAGAGTGACTTTTTAATAATGATTTGCAAAACAAAATGAGATTTGCTTTTGTAAGTGCGCTCTCTACTTTCCTGTGTTCTTTGGTCATTGAAGTAATTGCTTGTAGGAGACAAATATGTTAATGTTAGGGGGAAAAAACCCTCTAAGTGTAGTGTATCCAAACTCTTGTCCTTATTCTAGGAAGATTTATTTTTAAGATAAAGTGCTCTTGCATACAGTCTCGCATTTAAAAAATGCTGTGGCCTATAAATATTCTGGTGAAGATTAAATGAAATAGGTATTGGGCTGGATGAGTTCTACTCTTTTGTACTTCCACCATGGAGTCTCTGAAAGTTAATCCAAACCTTAGGCTGCCAAGATAATGAGGAGCAGGAAAAAAAGAAGAAAAAAAATCTCCAGCAAACTGTGAATATTACAGGAGGGAATGAAATGCTAAAAGGAGAGGTTAAAATCACTGCCCAGACACGCTATAGGTTTATCTAATGAAAGAGCAATGAGAGAAGTGTATGAGATGTATGGAAGTGTGATGTACATGTAAAGTGTGTGAATATCATCCTACATCTAACAGTGCTTTCTATACATTGGTTAAAAAATTATATACAAGATGCAATTTGGGGATAAAAGTAATGCATATGTGAATTACTTGAACTGCAGGAAGGTTAAATAATGTGCCGTGGCTACTGGGCTAGTTGGAGCTGGGCTTATCTTTTGGTCACCTCAGAGTGAGGGACTGAGTAGTCCTGCTGTGCCAAGAGCAGGACTGGGAACGGCGGGTTCCTGCACACAGTGTGTCAGGCTAAAACTGCAGATCATGTCCAATGTTCTGGTCAGTTAAGGCAGCAAATAACTATCCGACTGCTGAAGATTTTTATCGCTTTCTTCTGTTTCACTTGTTCTGGTATGTATGTGAAATGTGGGTTGCCCGAAGGGGAGACTTTGGCCTCTTGACTAGAAGGACATTGGTGCTGTAATGTGCCTCTGTGGTATGTCTGCACCCCTGTAGTTAAGACAGCAGCCAGGAAATGGTATTAAAGGAGTACTCATGAGCTAATTTGATCCTGGGGAGCTACATTTCATACTTGTCTACTTCTTTCAGAAGGAAACAGGTTGTGATTCTGAATTTCCTTTGGGAGGCTTCATTTGGCTTCTGAAGTCACCATCCATGGGTTTGGTCAAAGTTGACTTGTCTCCCCAGGCAAGAATTAGCTTTGTTAATGCCTCTGTAGGAGTTCTGCTTCTGAAGGTGAGGGAAGGACAGGTACCTGCTCTTGCTATTTTTGGACTCTTTTGCTGGTTTTAACAGATGACTTTCTAGATTTGAGCTTTCTGGGAATCATCTCATTTTAACTTGCACCATAGTTCTTCAGAGTACTCAAGCACACCACGGGTATTGTTACTGTGGATCTGCTGAGCTATGGTGACCTTCTGTGAGTGCCTGATCATTTGGAGCCTTCGTCAAGGGTTACGGTGTTGATGGTTAAGGCAGGAGAAAATGATGTGTGGACTTGTGGAAAGCAGTGGGGTCCTTGACACAGGACAGACATGGAGCAGTTGGAGTGAGTCCAGAGAATGGCCATGAATATGAAGAGAGGTCTGGAGCAGCTCTCCTGTGAGTGCAAGCTGAGAGTTGGGCTTGATCATTCTGGAAAAGAGATGGCTCCAGGGAGACTTTAGAGCAGCCTTCCAATCTCTAAAGGGGCTACAGGCAAGATGGGGAGGGGCTGTTTACAATGGCGAGGGTGTGATGGGTTTAAACTGAAGGAAGGTAGGTTTAGATTAGATATGAGGAAGAAATGTCTTCTTTCTGAGGGAGGTGAGTCCTTGGCACAGGCTTCCCAGAGCATCTGTGGCTGCCCTCTCCTTGGAAGTGTTCAAGGCCAGGTTGGATGGGGCTTTGGGCAATCTGGGCTAGTGGAGGGTGTCCCTACCTCTCGCAGAAGGTTGAAACTAGGTGATGTTGAAAGACCCTTCTACCCTAAACTATTCTAGAGTAGAGACTCTGAGTCTCAGCCCTCATTGCTTCTCAGAGATCTCCAGACAAATCTTAGTTTTAGCTGACTGCCCTCACTGGCTATCTGCTGTTTTTTTCCAATGATATATTAGTAGTCCAAAGTCAGAAATATGCTTGAAGTTTTAAATAAGTTCCTATTCCTGGAGAAAGTTTGGAGTTTGTTCATCTTAAGATTCAGTTTAGTGTTCTTTTTTTTTTTCTTTTAAAAAAAAGTCTGAATGTGTATTGCTTGATAATTTGATAAGGACTGCAGCAACAGAGGCTGGCCGGTCCCTCACTGCCTATTGTGCTCTGTGGTTTGAATAGTAACAGCACATTTTCGTGCTGCCTTTAGATGAATTGGCTCCTGCCTGTGTGCTGGATAATGTCCTTTCATATTCTTGGAGTTGGTAATGAATAGGAGTTTGAACACAGCTTGCAAATGTTAAGGCTTATTGTAGGAAAAAAACCCATAAAAACTTTAAGCTTCTAATATGT
The DNA here is from genome assembly GCA_013399135.1 of Heliornis fulica. Lineage (NCBI taxonomy): Eukaryota > Metazoa > Chordata > Aves > Gruiformes > Heliornithidae > Heliornis > Heliornis fulica. Next base: position 397,156 of record VXBZ01005092.1, on the reverse strand, counting down.
GCCTAAAAGCCAAAAAGGGTATCAGAGTTACGTGGTAATTAAGTTGCTATTGGTTGGTTGCTAGATCTCTAATTGCCTGTACAGACACTGAAATGTATTTGGTGACTAGTGACTTAACTTTGTAGTTCACAGGCTTTTTTTATTCCCATGTCCTTTTGTCCATACATAAAAGAACTGTGTCAGTCTGCTTGCTTTTAGTTTGTCATCTAAATCCTGAACATCATCTTGAACATTAATGGCATTCTTGTATGTTAGTTAAGATCAAAATCTGACATGTTTTTTCCCCTGAAGTAGCAAAATACCCCTGCTACTCATATCATTGTTTACTATAAAAAATAAAAACCCCCAAACAACCCCCCCAGAAACCAAAACCCTCAAAAATCCCCAACCCCGCCAAAACCCTACTAACTAAAATGCCTGTTGCCTGAAGATAGTCAAGAGTATTTTCCTCCTTGTGGTTTATTATTTGTTTGCAAAACCAGAAACTGAAAACACATTTGCAGTGTCAAAACTGTCAACTTCTTATTTCAACAGGGTGTATTTGTGAATCGTAACACAAATTCTAAACAACTAAAAACCAACAAATCTCCTTTTTTGAGGAATTACTGCGATATGCGGATCCTATTTGATTTTTACAGCATTGAGTAATGCTACTGAAAAGCCGGATTTAACACAGACTGTTAAGAGGGATTCTGCATGTTGGGTATTTTTGGCTGGCTTTGTTTTGTTAGTTTTTATTTTTGTTATTGCAGGTGGGATGTTTATTTCAGCTGTGGATTTAATCCCTCCTTCAAAGAGAACTGGAGGATAAAGTGAAGGCCAGAGCAGCACTGTGGGTTCCTACTGTACTTCTGCTCTTTGTTGCTGCAGTGTTAAAACCATTTATGTTGATGTGGTGGGGCAGGTGAAAACGCTGGGACCTCATTAACAGTCCTGCTGATGAAGTGTGAGCCAGAATAAAATCCAGTTCCTCCTCTGTTCACTGAGTTAGGTTTGCAGGATGAGCTGAAGTCGAAAGCAGCGTTCCCTGCTCGTGTTATTCCACTGAACAGATTTCACTCAGACTCTACATGGGCAGTATAGTAAAAGAAAAATAGCAATAAAAAAGTGAAATCTTTAATGCACTCACATTTCTGAGTAAAACAAAACATCTGAGACCTTCAAGGGGAGCCTTTGCAGGCAAATTACAATGGGTCATCTGTGCTGGAGCCAAAATACACTGAGAAAAATAACTCCAGAATGACACATTAACAAGGAAAAGGTAAGGAAATGAACACAGCATTCTACCATGTAGCCTGTGTAACTCATCACAATGCCAAAGAAGGGGTCAGACCCCAACACAAGCACCTGTGGTTGTCCCAGTGCCTGATTTGATACCACCTTAACTCCAGCACACATAAGGTGAATGGGCTTGTGACTGAAGATCTTTCCCAGGTCTTCAGGTCCAGGTGAAGAAGTAAATGAATAATAATGATTTTTCCAATTTTTTGGCTAAAATGAATTTTAAAAATTGGAGACCAAATTAAATGTTTTAAACCAGGTTACAGCCATTGATTTTTTTTCCTTTGGTCCCTACTTTCACGTGGCAGTAAATTCAGTGATGTGTGGGACCTGTTGCAGTGGGATGGTATGAACAGTCAGGCAGTGTCATGGGAGTCCCATCTGAGTAGAAGGTAGCCAGTTCACTGAAGATACTAAAGGAAACATGATTTTATTCTGCCCTTAATAATCATTTTGGTAGAGCTCTTTTCTAAACAGTGTTTTACAAAAACCATTTTAGCTCATATGCCTCAACATGTAGTTTAAAAGAAATGAACAAATAAAAACTTGTTCAGCAAGGGGAAGTACATCTAACACTTCACCGTTCTTCAGTGTCATCACACACAAGAAAATGAAAACAAGGAGAAAATCAGAGTCAGATGAAGATCCCTTCATTCCATTTTTTCTCCAAGAGACCTTGCTAGGTGCAAATCATCTGAGACAAAAAACCAGATTCTGCATCTATCTTAGCTTCCTAGAGAGTTCTTTGCAGATCTGACCAGCTCTTTCCTTTTTTCTTAGGGATCACCAAAATTGTTACTGTTTTTCACGCAATCATGTATACTAAAGGCTTTATTTATTTCCCAGGGCAGATTTCAGATGATGTGTAAAGCTGAGGTTGTGAACACTGGTGGTAATTAAAGATCCATAGTGTGTATGTTCTAGGTTGTTAACTTGGATATCTGGGCAAAATTCCAGCTTGGATAATTAGGTGTTGTCTTGCTGACTTCTGTCAGCAGCTTCTACTCGGTACTGTGTTTAAGTTTTCTCAGACATGATTGCATCATAGTAGTTGCGCAGTCTCCTGGGTCTGTGACTCTAGGAGCTGGTTTCTGATTTACCCTTTGAAAACTCACCAATGATTTTATGTGTTTATCTTGTCAACCCATAAAAACATCCAGTTCTGAGAGTTCACATCTTCATACTGACAGAAAGTTGAGTCCTTCCAATATTTCTTGTTAAATGAAGCATATGAAATCACCAGTTATTTTGGAAAATTTAAGATTCATGCAGAAATTCAGTAGTTTCTGGGTAGGTTTTTTTCAACAGAAAATGTCAATGCATTTACCAAATAAAACCCCTTTTTTGACAAAATACCTTCCTCTCCAAATCACAGAATCACAAAATGTTAGGAGTTGGAAGTGACCTCAAAAGTTCATCTAGTCCAACCCCCCTGCCCAAGCAGGATCACCTAGATGAGATCACATAGGAACGTGTCCAGCTTGGTCTTGAATGTCTCCAGAGGAGGAGACTCCACAACCTCTCTGGGCAGCCTGTTCCAGGAATCCGTCACCCTCACAGTGAAAAAGTTTTTCCCCATATTCACATCGAACTTCCTATGCTCCATCTTGGACTCATTACCCATTGTCCTATACCTGGCCAATACCAGGAAGAGCCTGGCTCCATCCTGAAGTTCAGCAAGGCCAAATGCCGGGTCCTGCACTTTGGTCGCAACAACCCCAGGCAACGTTATAGGCTTGAGCAGGAATGGCTGGAGAGCAGCCTGGTGGAAAGGGACCTGGGGGTGTTGGTTGACAGCCGCCTAAACATGAGCCAGCAGTGTGCCCAGGTGGCCAAGAGGGCCAATGGCATCCTGGCTTGTATCAGGAACGGTGTGGCCAGCAGGACTAGGGAGGTGATTATTCCCCTGTATTTGGCACTGGTGAGGCCTCCCATCATCCATCCACCTGGTTATATCCTCATAAAAGGCTATTAGATTAGTCAGTCATGACCTCCCCTTGGCAAAACTATGCTGACTAATCCTAACAGCCCTCTTATCCTGAGAATATGTATATCATTCTGTCAGGGAGAACTGCAGTTCATGCTAAATCTTTATTGGCAAGGAGTCAATTAGTAGGAGAGAATTCCTGTTGCTATTACCTTAATGTATTCATATATTTATAAATATTGACATTATATTCCACTGTGTTGCCTGTGTTAGCTGCAAGCTTTTGAATATCTAAATCATTAACCTGTAACAGATCCTTGTTTGAGGAAAATGGTGCCACTTTCCATTCCATCAGATGCTTTTTGAGAACTGTATTTTGTTGTGTGTGCATTCTGCTGTGTGTTACTGCGAAGAACCAAATTCCTGAAGACACTGAAGACGTAGTTCTAGCAGCATCTTAAGCTACTTAGGAGGGAGGACTAAATATAGCTCTGGTCGTTTTTATTTCAAAATGTTAGTTTTATAGTAAGAAGACAGTCCAGTTATATATCCCAAGGGATTAGTATGATGAAGTTAATGAAACAGAGATTTTGTGTCTTATCACCCGCGGCAAACTGTGTTGTCACCAAAACCATGGTGCCATTGTGGAAAGAACCTCCTCAGGCATTATTTCTGTGGTTTCTTGAGTAACAGGAGGGGAACTTTGGAATGAAAATTCTCCAAAGCATAGGATAGATGTTAGTGTGATTTGATACATATATTGTGGTTCTGAGAAGAGGATACAAAGAGAGAGCTTCACCACCTGTAAATCTGATATAGTTTTATTGGCTGTTTATGTAGAGCTTGCTTTCTAATATTGGGAAGAATCACAGCAGTGAGTGTTACAGATTCTGAGATGTCAAAGAAGCAGATTTATTTCCCTTTTTCAGCTGATATTTTTTTTTCCTGTTAAAGAGCACAACAGAAAAAAAGAGAGAGGATACAGAATGGCATCAGATCTAACCAACAAACCATTTTGCTTTCCAGGTGGCACTAGTTCAGGGGCATTCTTGATCCTTTGCTTCTAACAGGAATGTAAAGCTTTTGCTTTATGTTAGTAAAAACATTTTCACCATGAAAACCATTGGTAGTTAAGCATTAGAAGAAGGTGCCAAGACAAGTCACTGGATCCTCAACCTTTGAGTAACTAAAGAGTTTGAGTAGTACCCTCAGCAGACTACTCTAACTTGGAAGTTGACCCTGCAGGGTGTTGGGGCAGATGACTTCCAGAGATCCTTTCCCTTTTATTTCATTATTATAAATACTAATCTAGATATTTGGGGATTAATTTATCACTAGTTGTTCACTAACTTTACGAAATTTTAGATAGAAGATGTGTCTGCATGCCATTACAGCAGGTGGAGATGTTAATTTTGACTTCAGTTGGAATTAGTACAAGTTCTGTGTCTCTGTAGTCCTGTTCCAGTGCCTATTAACTCAGATCTTTTATGACTCTAATTCATTTCTCTAATTTCTCTAATCCATTTATACGTGTGGCATCTATAACAGCATGTGGGAGGCAGTTCCACAGTATCACTGAATGAAAAGCACACTATTCTGTAACCTAAAAGTTTATCTACTTTTTAATTTGAATTCCTTCCCATTGCCTTCCCTCTGCAGTTAGATATGACTTTGTCAGAACATGTATATGAGGCAGAAGTAAAAAACCCACATTATGAATAAAAAAGCTTAGGGAACTGTCAACCATGACAGAAGATGAAAGTCTTGAAATTTAAATAAGCATCCTGGGCAGTGTATTTCTACCTTGTCCTCAACTCAAACATGCCTCCATTGTGGTAGTAAGACATTCTTATGCAGAAGTTACAGTGGGACTGGCGTGCAGTGGATTATTTCTCAAAACTTGCTGACTATCAGCAAGCCCTTGGTGGGTTTTAAGAGCATCCTTCTGCCCCAGCTGAGGTGCTTGCCCGACAGTCTCATCCCTCCTGAAAGAAGCCAGATTTGAGCCAGTGACCCGGAGGTGAAAAGCTCTGTATCCCATTAGCTGTTCTCTGGGGGATGTTCAGTGTTTCCAATTTTGACTGTTTAAGGATGCTGGCATTTTCTATGGGGGAACTGTTGGTAAGAAATGAGATCAGACCCTGAGGTTTCATCCCTCACCCTCATCCACTTCCGGCTTGGCAGTTTGCATAGTGAAGAAGTAAGTTATTTACTAACATTTTACCAAAGTTGAGCAGAAAAATGTCACAATATCTCTCTAATACAGTTGGTAGCTCCAAATCATGAGAGGCAATACTTTGCAATGGCTGGAAATGTACATGACTGGAGCAAGCATAAAAATTGCAGGTAACAGCTTTGAAATCAAGCCGAGATGCCTCTGGATGAGTATTTCTTCATAATTGCACCTATTCTGTTTTCAGAGCAGTGATTTTGCTACCTTTTGGCTGGATTTTTCTTGTAGTTTGTATTTGTGTGAGGAGGAGAATTTGACCATTTGGGTCTGTCCTTTGTGGCTCTCCCCATTTTATAGTCTCCGATTGTGTAACCCTTTTTATAACTGGCAGGTGCTGCTGAGGTTTCTTAGTTCCAGCTGGGTGGGACTCACTTCTGAACTGGCTGTAACAGCTAGAAATCAGATCAATTATAGAAACCAGAGCAATTTTCTTTAGCTTAGTATTTTCTGCTGCCTTTAAACCCAAACTCGCAGGCAGCACCAACAGCAAGGTGGCATGTGGAGGCTCAAGTCTCATCAGAGTGCATCTTGTTGAACCTTCTGGGTTGTGGAACCCTCTCTACCTTGCCTGCATGGCAGGTTGCAGCTGGGAATGTTTGTAGCCGCTTCACAGACTGCTCTGTAGAGCACCTAGCTGATGACATGACCTCCCAAGGAGATGGAGAGTGTGCAAGACACTATTTGTTTCAATAAAAATAACGTTGGCTGTGATAAGCAAACAGTAGACTTTCCCGAGAGACTAATTCTTTTCCCCCAGAGGGTAAGTGGTATAGGAAATTACTTTTATTCCAAGCATTTCATCCTTGAACGATGAGGGAGAATGGTTGATTTTACCTGAAAGACCATAAGGTAACAAATATTGATGTATATAGATATTTGACAAACCATCTGAATTAGTTCTGTTTGGGTGCTCCTAAGTATATCCATATTCAGCAGCAGCTTGTTAGAAGGAAACCAAGCAGGACATCCCTTACTATGTATGGAGAATCGATTTGAGCCAATCATCTGGAATGTGGGAATCTGCCACTACAGCCGTGATGCCACCAGTGGAGCCGGATGGCATTCCTTGTGGAGCCTGACAGGATGCCTCTGTGCAGTGTAGCTTTGCCAGCTGTCTCTCTTCCATGCAGTGCAGCACAGTCCATTTAGAATCAATTTTGGTTTTATTCTTTGATGAGTGTTTAATAACCATTTCCAAATCTCTGCACAGTTGGAAAGTGACATTGTCAAGAGCAGGTGCAGCCAGCTGAAATTATGTGGTAATGCTTGTTGTATCAGTGCTGGGAAGAAGTAAAGCGGAAAAGTTTTATTTCCTTCAGGGCACAGTTGGCTAAATGAAATTGAGATATCCTGGGATAAAATAATTACCTTCTTAGTTTTGGTTTGCTTTCCATCGTGAGAGGAATAGGATGGCATTTTTGGCTAGGAATAAAAAATAATATATTCTCATCCCAGCCTTTTTATCAGATTTCTGCATGACATTTGAAAAGTCACATGGGCAAAATTTTGAGTTGACTTGTTTTTCAACCAGGTGCTTATATAAGCCACCTAGTTTCTTAAGGTAAACTCCACATTCTGCTTTTCATTCTGGACACCCAGTGTTACCAGCACTTGCTGTTTATGTAATTAACTGTATATTGATACAAGCATTTGGGACTGAACGTTTTAACTTTAGTTTTCCTGTAGGAAGTCTCTGAGTTGTAAGGAAAACTAATGGAACGTTAGAAGCGTGCAGCATAGCCTGAAATACTTTCTTTTACTTCTTAGTTCCTTCCTGGATAAATTGGAGGCAATAATTCATATCTCACTGAGTTGTTTTGAGGCTTTTAATCAATTAGAGTTGGGTACTGCGAGATATTGAATGTTGTCAGCTCTGATGGATATTAATAGATGATGAGCAGATGATGCAGAGCACCTGGTGCAAGCAGGAGTCTTTGTAATGCTGACTGCTTTGAGATCTTTGCTTTGAGATGCTGTTCAAGCGCTATGGCTTATTAAGCTCTATCTTAATGCTAGCAACCCACTGCACTGTCAGCAGGGACTAGCTGTCTGTGGCAGCGCTCTGTTATTCAAGATAGGTTTTACTGCTTTTTCTCTGGTCTTTTCCACCAACTACTTCATATAAATATTTTGTTGAACTCTGTAAGTGCTCAAAAGCCTCCTTTCTTGAAACTCTCCACTATCCTTTCTCTGTTTTCTTCTTCGGATACTCCACCTTTTTTTGCTTTGCTTCCTCAGTGTGAGAAAACAGCCAACACAGCAATGTCTGTCCTTCAGAGCAAAAGGATTACCAGGGTTAGATGTTGTAAAAGTATACACTGAATGAATAATTCCCGTCAGAAAATCAGTTTGTTGGCTAAGGGGAAGTAGCTCGGGAGGAAGGAAAGAGAAGAAACAGGTTTGCTTAAAATTGATGCTCCCTGTTCAATCCTTGCTAGAGTGCAGCTGATGTCTGTGGAAACTCTGACCTCCTTGCCTTAACCATGACCCTCCTCTTCACTGCTTTTGCTCCCATTTTGCCGATAGCGGGGTTAACTCTGTAGATGGCAGTCTCTTTCCTCCGAGTCAGCGCAGAGAGGCAGTGAGCCAAGTTGCAAGGTGCTTCTGTGGTTGCCCACTTTTGGAGAAGATACAAAGCCCACACCCTGGTCAACAGGTCAGTCAGGGTCGCTGCGCAGATTTCATGTGTTCTGCTCCAATGGGCTATAACTCTTATAATTACATCTCATCTTTCCAAGTTACTGACTTTACTTCTATTACACCATGAAGGTTGGAAATGATACAGAGTTGAGATCCGAGCTCTGTCTCACTAGTAGCTTTACATGGCTGATGAGCAGTGGAGCTGCTCTTCATTCACCTAAGGAAGTGGAAGTACAGTCAATCCCAACATATTGCCTTTAGCAAGGTGCTTGTCCAAAAATATGAGACAAGGCCCACGAGGGTAAGTTAAGTAGTATGGGTAAAACCCTAATCACAAATGACATATGAGGACATGTGCTTTTCCCTGGTGCAGCGTCTCACACAGAAACAGATGTCTTTGTGGTACAGATGCTCTTTTTTTCTTTCACTCACATTGTGATAGTTGCAGCAAGAATCTGCTCTGTGCTTAGTATAACAAAAAAAATATTAGTTTTCTATTACTAATATTTAATTAATGCTTAATATCTTATTATAATATTTTAGGAAGACATTAAATTCGGTATACACGGCTAGATTCCTTATTAAATATTGAAAACTTTCAGTCCTAAATTAATGAATTAGACTTTAAAAAATTCATTCATGAGATTTAAAAAAAAAATCCAAAATGTATTTTGAAGTTGGACGTTTTTTGGCTTATGAGTCAGGTTCTGCATGATTTGGCTTACTCCTAGAGAAACCAGGGATGCTTTTAAATACTGCTTTTGGCTGTCTGCATGAGGAGACAAGTCACCTTCCAGTCCCAGACATGATGGCAGAAACTAATTGTTGGAGTTTCCAGTTGAGGGTCACATAGTAGGCTAGATTTAAATATAAAAACTTTGATTTTAAAATTATTTTTTTTTAAACTTGATTCTCATTAGCAAGTGAAGTGACCAGAGCAACAGTGTGCCTGTGAGACGGTGAATCCGTTACTAATTGGGCATCTGCCTGTTAATTCATCTGGAGTTTGTTTAGACCTCTAGCCTTCAGTCCCATGCAATGTGAACTGTAGTAGTCAGGCTTAGAGGGCAAATATACATGGGTGATCTTAGAATCATAGAATGATTAGAGTTGGAAGGGACTCCCAGAGATCATCTAGTCCAACACCCCTGCAAGAAGCAGGGCACACCCAACTTGATCAGGTTGCTCAGGGCCTCATCCAACCTGGCCAATCTTGTCTCCCTTCAATTAGAACAGAAGAACATACAGTTCCAAATGGATTAGTTATCAAGTCCACTCTATCTTTTTGCCCTCTGAGCTTAAAAAAAAAAAAGAAGTTTAAAACCTGAACTATATTAATATCTCTAATTTTGGATCCTCTGAATAAATTTGGGTTAAGTAATTTACGTGCTGGATTTTGATGTACTGTATGCTGTCATAGTATTAGTACAACACCTGCCTCAAATTCTTCTTTCTCCTACCTGTCAGTGCATCATGTCATGCTCCACTAAGTGGTGCAAATAGCAAAACCATCTGTTCATTACTCATGTAGCCATTGTGTGAAATATAAATGAAACATCTCATGTCTGAAAGAGTCATTGTCAACTGAGTCCAGCTGGTATGGCTGTACTCTGCTCAGAATCCAGCATCCAGTTGCTTCCTTCAGTTGTTGTGTTCAGTCTCAGCTCAGTGCTTGGTCAAGCAAATGTCTGATCTGTGATTCAAAATCTTCTGTTTATTCACCTTTTTCCCTCTGAAGTCTACATTAGGGTGGAGAGCCTTGCTAGGGCACTAGCTGTGGTATGAGGTCATTCTTTGGTTTTATCCTTGTAGGCACAGATAAGTGAGTAATATATGCCTGTGTACCTACAAACGAGGGAAGGAGATGAATTTGTTATGTATTACAGGAACTTAATGTTTTAAATAACTGTTTCCTCCCTGCCCCCCCCCCGCCTTTACTAAAATAA